>WNYA01001082.1:66995-89650 GCA_019512145.1 Engystomops pustulosus
TCTATCTATCTATCTATCTATCTCCTATCTATCTATCTATCTATCTCATATCTATCTATCTATCTATCTCATATCTATCTATCTATCTATCTATCTATCTATCTATCTATCTATCTGCCAGGAATGATAGCGCCCTCTTCTGGACTGTAATATGTGAGGGGAATCTGCCCAGTTCTCCTCTACAGTTGCTGTTTGAGCTGCTCCGATGGACGTGGAGAAAGTATTTGCATAAATCCAGGTGAAATATTTTGGTTGGACTGAAGTCGCACCTGACCAGTCTCGGTATATGTTTGGGCCCCAGACCTCTCTGCCATACAGAAGGATGGGGGAAACGATGCTGTCAAAAAAATTTTTCCAGGCTGTCAGCGGAGGTTTAAGTCTGTACAATCGTCCCCTGACTGCATGGAAGGTTCTGCAGGTCTTGTCTCTGAGCACCTGGATGGCTTGAAGCTTCCTGATTGGTGGATTTCCAGTCCCAGGTAGGTACTTGTCAGTCAGTGGGCAGCTGTTTAGCACGAAGGAGAGAAATCCAGCCACTCATTGATGTAGATGTCGTAGAGCGTTGGACTTAGGCTGCAGCCCTGTCTGACCCCTTGTCTCTGCTGGAAATAGGCCGTTCTCCTTCCATTTACCTTCACGCTGCGGATGTTCTCGGTGTAGGAGCTCTTGATGACATCGTAGGTTTTCCCACCAATTCCACGCTCCAGCAGCTGCAGGAAGAGGCCTGACTGGCGCATATCCTTCCCTGCTTTGCCTGTGGACTTGGTCCTGGATGAGGCTGTGGGGGTATAGAGGTGGTCAGTGGTGCGATGGTTTGGCATGAATTCTACTTGGCTCTTGCTGAGGACATTGTGCTGGGCGAGGAAGCTGGAGATCCCTCTGTAGTTGGAGGGGTCAAACTTTTCCCCGCTCTTGTGTATGGGGGTTATGAGGTCTTGGTTCCAGGTCTGTGGGAAGTATCTTGTTGAACAGTTTGGCTATTGCGTCCTGTGTTTCAGGAGGACATATCTTATCCTCTCTGGTGGGAGGCCATCGGAGCCACCAGCTTTTTTACATCTTATGGAGGAGATGCTATCTTTTACTTCCTGTAGGGTTATTGGGGCATCTAGAGGTTTTGGAAGACTTTGATTTTTTTCCTCATGGGCTTCTAGTTTTGTTTTGATCTGGTCTTTGTTTAGTTCCTCTGTTGGGATATCTTTGTAGAGATCCTTGAAGTTTTGGTGCCAGATGTTGCCATTCTGGATACGGAGGTTGCTTTCCTTCCCCTCACTGCCCATGTGGTGCCATAGTTCCCAGAATGAGTTGTCCTGGAGGGCATCTTGGAGCTGGGTGAGCTTGGTGGAGATGTAGTTGTATTTCTTTTTCCGGCGTATGGACTTTTTTTGGTGTTGGATGCTGTTGTAGGTTTTCCTCAGGATGGCATTGTTTGGGTCTCTGCTTTTCTTGTCGGAGGCCGTTCGGAGGACCTTCCGTAGGGATTTGCACTCTTTGTCTTACCAGCTGTTCGGGCGTTTGCCTTTTGACTTCTTTCCTTGTTGCACAATGTGAGAGACTCTCATCTCCCCTCAGTGCAGCCTCCTGTCCATCACATGGGCAGCTAAACCAATACACTGCCTGCTGGGAGGACAGTGTGATTATTCCTTATAACAGGGAGTGTAAATAGTAAAAAAAATTGTATGCAGCTCACCCACTCGTCACGCTTCTTTGGAAAGGTTCTCATCGGGAGGTTAAATCCAACACGTATAGCTTGCACGTGGGGGAGTGCAGTCGCGTCCTGCCGCTTGGACTGTGGACGGAATTCATAGGCTTCAAAAAGGGGAGTAGACGCGGCACATCCTCTTAAAATGTTGATACTTTATTTGTAAATACATTACGGGCGGTAGAAGTATTACGCCCGTAACATTACGCCCGTAATGTTTTAAAGATTTACAAATAAAGTATCAACATTTTAAGAGGATGTGCCGCGTCTACTCACCTTTTTGAAGCCTATGATTATTCCTTATAACTATATTCTCCTGAACAGTCTAAGATACCATGATTGTGCGGTCAGCAGGGCTTGGGCAAGACATATTGGTGCCCTAGGAAGCAATAATAATTGTGCCCTCATCTTCTAACAGAGATTGCTGCCATGCTGCTGATGAAGAAAAGTCCATCTGGCTCCATAGGAGATCTTCCTAGTGTAGCTGAACACTAGTCCACGCTGATGTTCCTGCAAGCCACCGGCATTCATTATGACTGCAGTCAACCAATCTCCAGCCCTCCTTGCCTCAAGGGAAGGAGTTATCGGCAGCTCCGCTCCTCATTGTGTGTCCATGGTCTACTGTCACAGGCCTCCCTCTTACCTTCCACACCTGCGTCCTCCAACTCTACTTGCTTCACCTTGCAGGTGCGGAAGATGCCTAACTACAAAACCCAAGGCTTCAGTGCCACCTACAGCCTAGCCACCCATCATAGCCAGCAACTCTGGGTCCACATCTCTGCTGCTGTCACCTGCTGTCGACCTCAGTGGGGACACTGCATATCCACAATCCGCACGCAGATGTTATTTTTCCCACGGCTGAAGGACCTGTGATGATGTCACTACAAGTCTCACAGCCACAGGAAATGCACAAAGATTTTATGGTGTTTTTACTGAAGAAAAATGAAGTGACACTGTGACCCCAGGCCGTTCCTCATCTACCCTTGACCCGATAGAGTCCATAAACTAGGGGATATTATGAAAGGAGGGGGAAAAATCACTGCAATGCTGTTATAATGATCTAAACCTAATAACACCATGGATAGAAAATTGGAATTTTTTAAATTTACTGACAATTGTCTTTCTGATAAGATTCTGGTGCCACTATCCAGATCCCCTCTGTTACCTCTGTTGGCACATTATCAGGCCCATACCAACCCATCATGCATTTGGCTGACTTTCTATAGGGCCAGCCCCACCCTCATGATATAAGTTAATCATTTTTCAGACAAAAAATGTTTCATTTTGAAATCTTTTTTTAATAAAAAGTTGATTGTGCGCTCAGCAAAATGTTTCCAAATCCTCTCTATTGTTGCACATCTCCGAGGTCGTAATTCAGACCCTCTCTGTGGAAATATCCCCATCTAAACACTCCGCTCCCCAACCCAAATCATAAAGAAATAGACCAATTCCCCGGAGTTCCCGTAAATCAGCACAAAAAGACCCCCAACGACCAGACACGCCTCGTAGCTAAACAAAAATACCACACAATTACGTCTGACAGCGTGTCCTTAGCAGCTCAATTCCCTTACTAATCATTTCTGTAAAGATTCCTCATATTAAGGTCACGCCTGAGCCGATCGTGCAGGTCAGAGGCATCAGTAACAAAATATCAGCATTCTAAGTGTATAATGTAAACCTGTCAGCAGGGTTGAGCATAGAGCCTGCAGCTGTGTTATGTATTGTCCTGAGAGATGTGTAATCAGACCTTTTGAGGTGCTTTTCTTATGCAGCAGCTTAGATGGTTATACGTATTGTCCCTGAGAGTGATGGGTAAGTACCTCACACTGCTGTGTTCTCTGTGCTCAGTCAGCCAGTGTTTTATGTATTGTCCCTGAGAGATGTGTACTCAGACCCTCACACTGCTGTGTCTCTGTGCTCTCTGCAGCCAGTGTTATGTATTGTCCCTGGAGAATGTTAATCAGCTCTCACACTGCTGTGCTCTTGTGCTTCTCTGCAGCCAGTGTGTATGGTATTATCCCTGTAGAAGTGTGTAATCAACGCTCACACTGCTGTGCTCTGTGATCCATCAGCCGTTTTATGTATTGTCCTGTAGAGATTGGTCATCATACCTTCACACTGCTGTGCTCTGTCCTCTGCAAGCCAGTGTTTGTGTATTGTCCCTGGAGAGAGTGTGTAATCAGACTCACACTGCTGTGCTCTATGATCTCTGGTCAGCCATTGTTTATGTATTGTCCGCTGGAGAGATAATTACATACCTCACCTGCTGAGCTCTGTGCTCTCCTGGCACCATTGTTATGTATTGTCCCTGAGAGATGTGTAATCAGACCTCACACTGCTGTGGCTCTGTGCTCTCTTCAGCCAGGGTTAATGGATTTTCCCGGGAGAGAGTATGTATTATCAGAATCCTCACACTTGCTGATTCGTGCTGCGCTGCTCCATGTTATTTATGGTGCCCTGGGAGAGATGTGTAATCAGACCCACACTGCTGTGCTTCGGGCTGTGCTCTCTGGCATCCATGTGTTATGTATTTGTCCCTGTAAGATGTTAATCATACCTCAACATGCTGTTTCTCTGTGCTCTGTCTGCAGCCAGTGTTTATGTATTTTCCCCTGGAGAGGAATGTGTAATCATACTGCCACAAACGGCTGTTCTCTGTGCTTCTCTGCGCCAGAAGTTTATGTATTATCCGCCTGGAGGATGTGTAATCAGCCCGTTCAACTGCTGTGACGCTCGTGCTTCTGTGCAGCCAGTGTTAATTTTTGTGCCCTGGAGGAGCTTTGTAATCAGACCTCTAACACCCACAACACTGCTGTGCTCTGTGCTCTCGGCAGCCAGTGTTAGGTAATTGTCCCCTGGAAAGATGTATAATCAGGACCTCACAGGCTGCTGTGCTCTGTGCCGTCTCTGCAAGGCCAGTGTTATGTATTGTCCCTGGAGAGATTGTGTATCGACCTAGCGAGACTGCTGTGCTCTGTGCTCTCTGCAGCCAGATGTTATGTATTGTCACCCGGGAGAGATGTGTAATCAGACTCACACTGCTTGTGCTCTGCTGGGCGGCGCTCTGCAGCGGCAGTTTTAGTGTATGTCCCTGGAGAGATGGTGTAATCAGAACCGTCCACACGCTGTGCTCGTTTGCGCCTCTGCAGCCAGTGTTATGTATTGTCCCTGAAGAGATTGTAATCATACCTCACAGCTGCGGTGGCTCTGTGCTCTCTGCACCAAGTTTTATGTATTGTCCCTTGAGAGCGTGTAAATCAACCTCGACACTTGCTGTGCTCTTTGCCCTCTTGCAGCCAGTGTTTATGTATTGTCCCTGAGAGATGGTGGTAATCAGGACCTCAACACTGGCGTTCTCTGTGCTCCTCTGACAGTCCAGTGTTATGTAATTGTCCCTGGAGAGATGTGCCATCAGAACCTCACCCGTGCATGTGCTATGTGGCTCGATCTCTGCAGCCAGTGTTTGATGTCTTGGTCCCCTGTAGACTTGTGGTAATCGTAACTTGATATGTTGGTTAGTGCAGAAACAGAACTGTGATCTGGAGTTTATATTCCAGTATTTAATTTGGAATATTTACTACATTCATTTTCTATCCTTAGATATAAATGGTAGATAACACGGCAATAATTGTCCAATATAAGTCGTTATGTGATTGATGAGAATCTAATGTGCAGGATGGGAATTAGGAGATTTCAATATGCAGAACCCTCCACTTTCCTCGGCTTCCACTGGCTGACCGTAATGCTATTCCTCTGCTGAATAAGGAGTGTCCCTATAATCAGGATAAAGAGCTTAGTAAGACATTTCTCCAGTCGGGTGTATGAACAGTGTAAGAAAGTTTTCATTCTAGCTGGGATTGTGTCCACTTTCTTTGATAATGGGCATCATATGTAATCTTGAAATTATCCATGGTGTTTAGTATTGTGTGGAATACACCCTTTAATAGTCACATTATATCCTATAATAACTGCCCCTATTTACAAAGAATATAACTAACTAAATACTGCCCACCCAATGTACGGATATACTACTATAATGACTGCCAGCCTATTTCAAAGACTATCACTACTATCAAATACTGCCAAGGACCCTAAGTACAAGAATAGTACTACTATAATACTGCCCCCAATGTTACAGTAATATAACACTATAGATACTGCCCCTGCCCCCTATGTACAAAAGGAATATAACTACTATAAGATTCTGCCCCTATTACATGAAATATACTCTTAATACGCCCCCTATGTACCATCGAATATACCTACTATAAATACTGTCCCCTATTACAGGTAATAGTAAATACTATAGATACTGGCCCCTTGTACAAAATAGTAACTACGTGATAATACTGGTGCCCCTATGTACCCAAGTAATATACTACTATAATACTGCCTGCCACTACTGCCCCCTAAGTGACAAGAATAGAATCTACTATAATACTGCCCGCCCTATTTACAAGAATATAACTACTATAATACACTGGTGCCCCTATGTAACAAGAATCCTACTATAATACTGTCCCCTATGTACAGGAATATAACTACTATATACGCCCCCTATGTTACAGGAATAGTACTACTATAATACTGCCCCCTATGTACAGATAATAACACTATAATACTGCCTGCCCCCCTATGTACAAGAATATAACTACTATAATACTGCCCCCTATGTACAAGAATATAAGATATCAACTCTGCCGTCCTATGTACAAAGAAAATAACTACTATATACTGCCCCCCTATGTACAGAAATATAACTAAACTACTTATAATACTGCCCCTATGTACAGAATATACACTATATAATACTGCCTCCTATACAAGAATAAACATTTTGATTCTGCCCCCATGTACAGGAATCTAACTACTCATAACCCTGCCCCCTATGTCACAAGAATATAACTACGATAAGATTGCCTGGCCTCCTATTTACAGGATCTAACTACTATAATACGCCCCCTATGTACAGGAATATAACTACTATAATACTGCCCCTATGTACAAGAATGAGAACTACTATAATATTGCCCCCTAATGTACAGCAAATAACTACATAATTACTTCCCCTAGTCAAGAATATAACTACTATATACGGTGCCACCCCTATGTACAAGAAAACTACTATAAGACTGTCCTCTATGTACAAGAATATACTACTAATATTGCTCCTATTACAGGACTATACCTACTATAAAATACTGGCCCTATTAAAGGAATACAACTACTATAATACTGGCCCCTATGTACAAAAATATAATTACTATATACGGCCACTATGTACAAGAATATAACTACTTAATATGTGCCCACTAGTACAGATATAACTATATAATACTGCCCCCTATTGTCACGAATAAACTACTATAAAATACTGGCCCCTATGTACAGGAATATAACTACTATAATACTCTCCTATGGACAAGAATATAACTACTATATACTGCCCCCTTGTACAGAGAAATAATACTACTTAAGTCACTGCCCCTATGTACAAGATATAACTACTATAAATACTGCCCCCCTCATGTACAGGACATTAACTACTTAATACTGCCCCCTATGGTACAGGAATATAACTAATATAATACTGCCCCCCCTATGTACAGGAATATAACTACTAAATAAACTTGCCCCCTATGTACAAATAATCTAACTCTATAATACTGACTGCCCCCTATTTACGAATGTAACTACTATAAATCCTACGCCTCCCTATGTCCAAGGAAATATAACTATTTTATTCCTGCCCCCCAATGTACAGGGATATAACGACTATACTACTGCCCCCTATGTACAGAATAGAACTACTATAATACGGCCCCTAGTAACAACGAATAAACTACTATAGTACTGCCCCCTATGTACAGGAAATAACTACTATAATACTGTCCCCGATATACAGGAATATAACTACTATAATACTGCCCCCCAATGTAAGAATATAACTACTATAATACTGCCGCCCTATGTCAAGAATATAAAGGGCTACCATAATACTGCACTCTATGTTAACAAGAATAACTACTATAATACGTTGCCTCCTATGTACAAGAATATAACTAACTATCAATACTGCCCCCTATTACGGAGTATAACTACTATAAACGCCTCTATGTACAAGAATATAACTATTTATTCCTGCCCCCAAGTAACAGGAATATGCTACTATAATCCTGCCCCCTATGTACAAGAATATAACTACTATAATCCTGCCTCCTATGTACAGGAATATACCTTACATAATACTGCCCCTATTCCATGAAAGATAACTAATAACTACTATAATACTGTCCCCCTATGAACAAAATATAACTCTATAAGAACTGCCCCCTATGTACAGAGAATTTAACTACTATAATCTGCATACTGTCACCCTATGTACAAGAATATAACACTATAAGATACTGCCCCCTATGTACAAAATTAGAGATGACGAACATGCTCGTCCGAGCTGAATGCTCGTTCGCGCATTAGGACTCGAGACGCTCGTTGCCTCGGTTACGAGTAGTTCCCTCTGCTCGAGATCCGAGCATTTAATGAAAAACCAGTGAAGACCACTGAGAATAAATAAAAACAGTGAACCCAGTGAACACAGATCATTTAAGTGAAAAAACACAGTTAAGAACACAGTGAAGAATAAGATTACAGTGTTCGTGCACACTCTTCTTTTACTTGTTCGAAGTACCTCGGAACGTGGCGAACAAATAGTATGTTGAAGAACATATATTATGGTGTGAAGAAGACATTGCAGAAGCGACACGGTGGCATGACGGAGCACAAGGGAGCAGCACAGAGACAACCGGGGCACACAGAGACTCGGGCATTCGGCAACCGAGACCTCGGTGAGCGGCACTGAGACATCGGGCACGATACATCGTGGCAATGGCGGAACATATGGGCACGAGACATATGGGCACGTATACATATTGGGCACGAGACATCGGGGCACGGAGACATATGGGGCACGGAGGACATCGGGGCAACTGAGTGAGATGGGCAACGGAGACAATCGGGCACTGAGACATCGGGGCAACGTAGACTCGGGCACGGAGACTATGGGCACGGAGACATATGGGCACGGATACATCGGGGCCGGAGCATATGGGCGACGGAGACTCGGCACGGAGAAATATGGTCAAGGAGACATCGGGGCCGGAGAGCACGGGGCACGGAGACTATGATGGTCACGATACTCTGGGCACGGATACATCGGGGCACGAGACATATTGGGCTACGGAGACAAAATCGGGCACGGAGACATCATGGGCACTTAGACCTATGGGGCACGGAGACATATTGGCACGTAGACAATGTGCACGGAGACATCGGGCACTGAGACATCGGGCAACGAGACATAGGGTACGGCGACATCGGGTCACGGAGACATCGGGCACGGAGACATCGGGGCACGGAGACATGGGCACGATACATCGGGGCACGGGTACATCGGGGCACGGAGACATATTTGGCACGTATACATCGGGGCACGGAGACCCTATGGGCACGGAGACATATGGGCACGGAGACTATGGGGTCACGATACATCGTGTGGGCACCGGAGACATATGGGCCAGGAGCCATCGGGACGGAGACATATGCACGGAAACATTATGGCACGGAGACAATCGGGCAAAACGGAGACAATCGTGGCACGATGGACATATGGCAAGGAGACATCGCGGGGCAACGGAGACTAATGGTCACCCGGAAAAAAAAAGACATATTGGCAACTGAGACATCGGGGCACGAGCATATGGGCCACGGAGACATAATTGGGCACGGAGACATATTGGGCACGTACATAGGGGCACTGAGACATCGGTGGCACGGAATCGCGGGTGAGACTTCCAGTGGAAGAAGATCAGCGGATCCCGGTACACTGCGGTATCGCCCGAAGTAAGCAGATGGTGCAGAACATCTGCAATCTCTTCTCCTGTGTTTTTCACTTAAATGAAGCTTATGTGGTCCCTGTTTTTATTCTATGTTTTCTTCACTGTTCTTGCCCCATCTGTTACTTGTCGGAGATTGATAATACGCTCGAACAGTGAAGAATGATTGCTAAATGTTTGCAGACATCTCTAACTTCTCAAAGAACAGTCGTTTTCAATTAATTACACATTTATAATTCCCGAACCAGGTCCTTTGAAAATGCTCGAGGTCTCCCATTGAACTTCAATGGGGGCTCGCTATTCGAGACGAGCACTCGAGCGCTGGACAAGTTCTCTCGATAACGCGTCCTCGAGCATTTTAGGCTCAGCTCATCTCTAACAAGAAACAACTACTTATATACTGCCTCTCTATGTTCAGGAATATATCTACTATATACGTGCCCCCTATGTACAAAATAGCACTTTTATAAGACTGCCCCTGCACCCAATGTACAAAATATACCTACTATAATACTGCTCCGATGTACAGATATATAACTCCTATAATACTGCCCCCTATTACATTAATATACTACTATAATACGGCCCCCTAGGTACCGGAATATAACTACTAGAATACTGGCCCCCTATGTATCAAGAATATAACTACTATAATACTGCCCCCTAGGTACAAGATATAACTACTAAAAATTTTTTAATTACTGCACCTCAATGTACAAGAATATAACTACTATAATACTGCCGCCTAGGTACAATAAGAGAATTACTATAATACTTCCCCTAATATGTCCAAGAAATATATCTACTATAATATGCCCCTATGTACAGGGAATATAACTATATAATGTACGCCCCTATGTACCGAATATAACTATCTATAGATACTGCCCCCTATGTAGCATGAATTAACTACTTTATACTCCCTATGTCAGTGCAATTAACTACTATAATACTGCCCCTAGTAAAGGATATAACTAACTATAAACTGCCCTCTAGTACGGAAGATAACTACTATAATACTGCTCCCTAGGTACGGATATAACTTACTTTAATACTGCTCATATACAGAATATAACTATAAATACTGCCCCCTATGTACAAGAATATAACTACTATAGACTGGCCCCCTAGTACAGGATAGAGCTCCTATAAATACGGCCCCCCCTATGTTCAAGAATAACTACGATATACGGCCCCGATGTACAGAATATAACTACGAGAATACGGCCCCCTATGTACAAGAATATAACTCTATAATAACTGCCCCCTATGTACATTGAAATATACTATTATAATACTGCCGCCCTATGTACAGGAAATATAACGACTAGATTACGGCCCCCAATGTACAGATATCCTACTATAATACTCCTCCTATTGTACAAGAATATAACTACTAAATACTGCCCCTATTAACAGGAATATAACTCTATATACTGCCTCCATTACAGGAATATTAACTCACTATATATGCCCCTATGTACAAGAATATACGACTCTGAATACTGCCCCCTATGTACAAGATATAACTACTATAAACTGCACCAATGTACAAGAATATAGACTACCGATAAATACTGCCTCCTATTACAAGAAGATAAGTACTCTAAATACTCCCCTATGTACAAGATATATCTACTATCAACGGGCCCCCTATGTACAGGAATATACTACTATAATACTGCCCCCCGATTACACAGAATTATGACTATAAAATACTGCCCGCTATGTACAGGAATATAACTACTTTTAATACTCCCCTATGTACAGCAATATAACTACTATACTACTGACGGCCCCTACTATGTACAGGAATATACCTGACTATATACTGCCTCTATGTACATGAATATACTACTATAATAACTGCTGCTCCCTAGACTGCTCCCTATGTACAGAATTACCTACTTAATACTGCTTCCCTATGTACAAGAATATAACTACTATAAACTTCCCCCCTATGTTAGCAGGATATACTACTAATCTGCCCCATATGTACAAGAATATAACTACTTATAATACTGCCCCCTATGTACAGAAATATAACTACTATAATACTGCCTCCTAATGTACAAGAATAACTACTATAATACTGCCAAATACTTACTGCCCCCTATGTACAGAATATAACTACTATAATACCTGCCCCTATGTACAGGAATATAACTATCTAATACTGCCCTCCTATGTACAGGAAGAGAACTATTTTATTCCTGCCCCCATGTAACAGGAATATAACGACTATAATTGACTGCCCCCCTATGCACAGAATATACTACTATATATTGCCTCCTATGTCATGAATATAACTACTATAGACCGACTGCCCCCCTATGTACAGGATATAACTATCTATAATACTGCCCCCTATGTACAAAGAATATAACTACTATATATTGCCCCCTAGGGACAGAAAATCCGACTATAATACTGCCCACTATGTACAAGAATCTAACTACTATCATACTGTCCCCTATGTACAAGAATATCACTACTATACAGACTGTCCTCTATGTACAATAATATAACTACTCTATAATATTGCTCCTATGTACCGGAATATAACTACTATAATACTGCCCCCCTATGTAAAGGAATCCAACTCTTATAATACTGCACCCCTATGTACACAAGATATAATTATATATAACGGCCCTATGTACAAGAATATACTACTATATACTGCCCACTATGTACACCAATATAACTACTAGAATACTGCCCCCTAATGTCAAGACTATAACTAGCTATAATACTGCCCCCCTATTCAGGATAATACTACTATAGATACTGCCTCCTAGGTACAAGAAGATAACTACTATATCCTGCCCCCTATGTACAAGAATATACTAACTATATACTGTCCCCATGTACAAGAATATAACTACTAGAATACCTGGCCCCCTATGTCATGAAATATAAGCACTATCAACTGCCCCCTATGTCAGGAATATAACTACTATAATACTGCCCCCTATGTAACTAGGATTAACTACTATAATACTTCCCCCTAGTACAAGAATATACTACTATAATACGTGCCCCCTATGTACCGGAAGTAACGACTAGAATACTGCCGCCTATGTACAAGAATATAACTATTTTATTCCTGCCCCCAATGTACAGGAATATAACTACTATAGATCCTGCCCCCTCATTACAAGACTATCAATACAAAATCATTAGTAATACGGCCCCCGATGTACAAAACAACTACGATAATCTGACTGCCCCCTATGACAGGAATATCCCTACTATAATACGGTCCCTATATACAGGAATAAACTACTATAATACTGCCCCCAATGTTCAGGATATTAACTACTTATAATACTGCCCCCTATGTCAAGAATATACGACCATAATACTGCCCCTATGTCACAATATATAACTACTAGAATATAATACTTACTGCCTCCTATGTACAATATAGCCTACTATAATACTGCCCCCTATGTACAGGATATACGTACTATATACTGCCTCCTATGTACAAACTATAACTATTTTATTCCTGCCCCCAATGTACCTTAATATCGAGCTATCATACTGCCCCCTATGTACAGAAATAACTACGAAGAATATCTGCCGTCCTAGGTACAGAATATTAACTACTATATACTGCCCCTATGTACAGGATATAACTACTATATACTGCCCCATGTAAAGAATATAACTACTATAATACTGCCTCCCTCATGTTACGGAAAAACTACTCCTAATGACTGCCCCCTATGTACAGGATATAACTACTATAACCTGCACCCTATTTCACACGATATAACGACTATAATACTGCCCCCTATGTACAGAATCAACTACTATAATACTGCCCCCTATGTACAGAGAATATAAACTACTATAATACGGCCCCTTGTACAAATATAACTACTATAATACTGCCCCCTATGTACAAATAAATTAGAGATGAGCCGAACATGCTCGTTCCCGACTTGATGCTCGTCGAGCATTCTGGTCTCGAGACGGCTCGTTCTCGGGCACTATATTTCCCCCTGCGCGAGATCGCGCCTTTACAATTAAAAACACATGGAATAACATGAAGAATATTAATAAAACAGTGAAACACAGTGAACACAGACATTTAAGTGAAAAACCATTGAAGAACACAGTGAAGAATAGATTACGATGTTCGGCACATCCTGCTTACTTGTCGGAAGATACGCGCGGACGGTGCGAAACAAATAGTATTTGAGACCAATATATATGTGTGAAGAAGACTTGCAGAACACGGGATCAGGACGGGAGACACAGGGAGGCAAGCACCGAGACACCGGGAGCAGCACAGAGCCATCTGGCAGCGGCACGCGACATCGGGAGCTGCACGAGACAATACGGGGCACGGGACACGGGCACGGAGACTAGGGGCACGGAGACATTATGGGCACGGAGACTATGGGGCACGGAGACATCGGGGCAACGGAGACATATGGCACGGAGACAATCGGGGCACGGAGACTCTGGGCACGGAACATCGGGCAACGGAGACATCGGGGCACGGACATCGGGGCACTGAGACATATGGCCTGAGACATAGGGCACGGAGACTCGGGCAACGGGCCATATGGGGGGGGGCCCCCCCCACGGAGCACATCGTGGCACGGATACATCGGGGCCCGAGCTGGGCACGAGACATATGGCACGTAGCATCTTGGCACGGAGACATATGGCACGGAGACATCGGGCACGGAGACATATGGCACGGAGACATATGGGCACGGAGAACTAGGGCAACGGAGACATATGGCACGGAGACATCGGGCCACGGAGCATATTGGCACGGAGCATCGGGGCACGGAGACCAATCGGGCACGGCGACATCGGGCACGAGAACTATTGGGCACTGAACAATCGTGGGCACGGAGACATCGGGCACGTAGACGATATGGGCACGGATACATCGGGCACGGAGACATATGGGCACGGAGACTATGGGCCCACGGGATGACATATGGGCCTGAGACATCGGGGCACGGAAGACATTGGGCACGAGACATCGGGTGCACGGAGACATATGACCGTAACATATGGGCAACGGCAGACATCGGGCACGGAGACATCGGGCACGGAACATATGGCCGGGACATCGGGGCCACGGACATATGGGCACGTGAGACATATGGTCACGAGACAGTCGGGCAACGTATACATATGGCAACGATACTATGGGCACGGAGACATATGGGCACGAGACCTATGGTCACGGAGACATCGTGCCGGAACATCGGGGAGACTTCAGTGAAGAAGATCACGGATCCCTGACAAGCGTATCTCCCGACAAGTAGCAGTGTGCAAACTCTGCAATCTATTCTTCACTGTGTTTTTCACTTAAATGATCATGTGTACGGTTTTTAATTCTATTCTTCCTTTTCTGTCACATCTGTTAACTTGTCGGGAGATATTATACCGCCGGAACAGGGAAGAATAGATTGCAATGTTTGCATCATCGGATCACTTATCAGGAAGACATTCTTTAAATTAATTAACGACATTTTTATCCGAACCATGGGCCTTTGGAAAAATGCTCGAGTCTCCCCTTGACTTCAATGGGGCTCGTTATTCGACGAGCACTCGAGCAATCCTGTAAAAGTTCGTCTCGAATAACGAGCACTCGAGCATGTTTATTTGCCGCTCATCCTACAAGATACAACTACTTATACTGTCTCAATGTTCAGGAATATATCTACTAAAACTGCCCCCTATTACAAGAATTAACTTTTATAATCTGGTCACCCATGTACAAGAATTATAACTACTATATAATGCCTCCTATGTACAGGTAGAATCTCACTACTAGAATACTGCCCCCTATGTACAGTAATATACTACTATAATAAAATACTGCCCCCTATGTACAGGACTATAACAACATAATACTGGCCCCCCTATTAACAAGAATATAACTACTATAATACTGGCCCCCATGTACAAGAATATAACTACTATAATACTGCACCCAATGTACCCATATAACGAACTCTAATAACTACTGCCTCCTATGTACAAGAATCTAAGTAACTAATAATACTGCCCCCTATGTACAGAATAATCTACTATAATACTGCCGCCCTATGGTACAGGCATAAACACTATAATACTGCCCCCTATGTACAATAATATAACTACTATAAGACGGCCCCTATGTACAGGAATATAACACTTTAATACTGCCCCTATGTACACAATATACTACTATAATAGACTGCCCCTATGTACAGGAATATAATACTATAATACTGCCCTTATTACAGGAATATAACTACTATCCTACTGCTCCCCTATGTACAGGAATATAACTATTCTTTAATACGGCCCCTATGTACAGGATATAACTCCTATATACTGCCCCTATGTCCAAGAATATAGCTACATATACTGCCCCCCGATGTACATGACTATAACTACTATAGATACTGGCCCCTATGTTCAAGAATATAAATACTATATACTGCCCCATGGTAACAGGAATATAACTACTATAATAACTGCCCCCTATTACAAGAATATAACGACGATAATACTGCCCCCCTAGTACAGAATATAACTATTATATACTGCCCCTATGTACAGGACTATAACTACTATAAACTGCACCCAATGTTACAAGAATATAACTACATACTCTGCCTCCATGTCCAAGAATATAACTAACTATAATACTGCCCCCGATGTACAGATATAACTACTATAATAACTGGCCCCCTATTACGAATATACTACTATATAAGACGGCCCCCTATGTACAAGCATTATAGAACTCTACTATAATACTGCCCCCTATGTACAAGATAGAACTACTATAATACTGGTGGACGCACCCAATGTACAGAATATAACTACTATAATACCCCTCCTATGTACAAGAATATAAGTAACTATAATCTGCCCCTCTGTACAAGAATATATCGACTATATACTGCCCCCTATGTACAGGAATATAACTACTATAATAATGCCCCTATGTACAAGAAGAACTACATAATACTCCCCCTATGTACAGGAATATAACTACTTAATACGGCCCCTATGTCCAAACAATATAACTACTATCATACTGCCCCTATGTACAGGAATAAACGACTATAATACTTGCCCTCTTGTACACAGGACTATACTATATATACTGGCTCCCTATGTACATGAATATAACTACTTTAATACTGCTCCCTATGTACAGGAATATACTACATACTCCTGCCCCTTGTACAGGAATATAACTACTATAATACTGCCCCCTATTCCAAGAAGATCACTACTATCTACTGCCCCCATGTACCAGAATATAACTTACTATAATAACTGCCTCCTATTGTACAAGAAATACCGACTATATACTGCCCCTATTTATCCAAGGAATATACTACGATAATACTGGCCCCCTATGTACAGAAATACCTAATATAATACTGGCATCTATGTACACGAATATAACTATTTTATTCCTCTGCCCCCCATGTAACTGAATAATAACTACTATAGACTGCCCCCTATGCCAAGAATATAACTACTATAAGATTGCCTCCTATGTAACAGGAAATAACTACTATAATATGCCCCCTATGTACAGGAATATAAAGACTATAATACTGCCCCCTATTACAAGAATAAACTACTATAAATATTGCCCCCTATGTACAAGAAAATAACTCCTATAATACTGCCCACTATGTACAAGAATATAACTAACTATATAATGAACTGGCCCTATGTCCAAGAAGATACTACTATCATACTGTCCTCTATGTCAAGAAATAACTACTATAATATGCCTCTTGTACAGGAATATAACTACTATAATTACGCCCCCTATGGTAAAGGAATACAACTACTATAATCGCCCCTATGTACAAGAATATAAATTACTTAATAATCCGGCCCACTATGGACAAGATATACTACTATAATCCTGCCCACTATGTACAAGAATATAACTAAACGATAATATTGCCCCTATGTTACCAAGATATAACTACTATAATACTGCCCCCTATGTACAGGAATATAACTACTATAATACTACTGCCTCCTATGTACACAGAATAAACTAATCTATAATACTGCCCCTATGTACAAGAAATAAACACTATAATATACTACTGCCCCCTATGTACAAGATATAACTACTATAATACTGCCCCCTATGTCAGGAAGATAACTACTAAATACTGCCCCTATGTACAGGAATATAAACTACTATAATACTGCCCCCTATGTACGGAAGATAACTACTTAATACTGCCCCCCTATGTACAAGAATATAACTACTATAACTACGTGCCCCCCTATGTACAGGAATGTAACTACTATAATACTGCCTCCTATGTAGAGAATATAACTTTTTATTCCTGCCCCCAATGTACAGGAATTAACTCACATATAGCTGCCCCCTATGTACAAGATATAAACTACTATAATACGGCCCCTAGTACAAGAATATAAACTACTATAATCTGCCCTATGTACAGTAATTATAACTACTAATCTGTCCCCTATATACAGATATAACATATAACGTCCCCCAATGTACAGGAATATCAACTACTTCTTAATGACGGGGCCCCTATGTACCAGAATAGAACTAACCATACTACTGCCCCTAGGTACAAGAATATAACTACTATATACTGCCTCCCCTATGTCAGAATATAACTACTAGATACTGCCCCCTATGTACGGAGTATACTCTATAATACTGGCTCCTATGTACCGAATATAACTATTTTATTCGGCCCCCAATGTACAAGGAATATAACTACTTAAGCTGCCCCCTAGTGACAAGAATAATACCTACAAAATAATACTACTGCTCTATGTACAGGATATAACTACTATAATACTGCCCCTATGTACAGAACTATGACTACTATATACTGCCCCCTATGTACACGATATAACTACTATAATAACGCCCCCTATGTTACAGGAATATAACCTATATAATACTGCCCCCCTATGTAACAGTAATATAACTACTATAATATCTGCACCCTAGGTACAGAATATACTACTATAATACTGCCCTATGTACAGGATACACTCCTATAATACGCTGGCCCCTATGTACAAGAATATAACTACTATAATACTGTCACCCTATGGACAGAATATAATACTATAATACGCCCCCTATGTACAAGAATTAGATATAGCGAACATGCCTCGTCCACGCGTGATTGCTCGGTCGGCATTAGGGTAACTCGAGACGCTCGTTGCTCGGACGATAATTTCCCCTGCTCGAGATCGAGCATTTCATTAAAAAAAACACCGTGAAGACAATAAGAATATAATAAAAACGTGAAACACAGTGAACACAGGATCATTTAAGAAGTGAAAAACACGGAAGAACACAGTGCGAAATAGATACGATGTTCTGCACATCTTCTACTTTTGTCGGAAGATACGCGCGGAACGGTTGAACAAAATAGTATGTGAAGAACAATATATATGTGTGAAGAAAGACAGTGCAGAACACGGTGAGCAGTGAACGAGACACAAGGGAGCAGCACAGAGACACCCGGGGAGCAGCAACAGAGACATCGGGCAGGCGGCACGGAGACCATCGGGAGCGGCACGGAGACATCGGGGCCGTAGACTCGGGGCACGAGCATATGTCACTGAGACTATGGGCCCGAGACTATGGTTCACGAGACATCGGGCACGGAGACATATGGGCACGGAGACATCGGCACTTATACATATGGGCACGGAGACATCGGGGCACGGAGACATCGTGGCCGGAACATCGGTGCACGTCGCCATTGGTGGCACGTGAGCATATGTCACTGGGGGGCGGAGACCATCGGGGGGGGGGGCACGGAACATATGGCCAACGAGACATCGGGCACACGGAACATAGGGCACGGAGACAATCGGCCGGAGAACTCGGGGCACGTAGACATAGGGGCACTGAGACTAATGGGGGGGCACGAGACATCGGGGCACGGATACTATGGCACGGTACATCGGGGCACGGAGACATATGGGCACGGAGAACATATGGGAACGGAGACATATGGGCACGGAGACCTCGTGGCACGGAACCTATGGCACGTCGACATCGGGTGCACGAACATCGGGCACGGAGACATCGGGCACGGTAGACATTGGGCAAACTGAGACAATCGTGGCACGAGACATCGGGGCAACGGAGACATATGGGCACGGAGACGTCGGGCACGAGACCAATATGGGGCACGGCTACATATGGGCACTGAGACATATGGGCACGGAGACATCGGGGCACGGAGACATAATGGGCACGAGACAAAACATCGTGGCACGGAGACATATGGGCACGGAGACATATTGGCACTGGACATCGGTGCAACGGAGACATCGGGCACGAGACATATGGGCACGGAGACACCTCGGGCACCGAGACATATGGTGGGTCACGGAGACATATGGGCAACGGGACTCGGGGCAGTATACTATGGGCACGGAGACATATGGCACGAGACATAGGGCCGGATACATAGGGCACGGAGACATCGGGCACTGAGACATCGGGGAGACTTCACTTGGAAGAAAGCATCGATCCCGGACAGCTTAATTCCCGCAAGTAATCAGATGGCAGAACATCTGTCAATCTATTCTTCACTGTGTTTTTCACTTAAATGATCTGTGGTCACTGTTTTTATCTATTCTCACTGTTCTTCCCCTTGTTTCCTTGTCGGGATATTATACGCGCGGAACAGTGAGAATAGATTGCAGAATGTTTGCATACAATCTCTCAACTTATCAGAAAAAACCTATCTTTGGTCAAATTAAGTACACATTTATTCCGAACCATTGTCCCTTTGAAAAATGCTCGAGTCTCCCTTGACTTCATGGGGCTCGTTATTCATAGACGAGCACTCGAGCTCTGGAAAAGTTCGTCTCGAATAACGAGCACTCACCTTCGAGCATTTAGTTGCTCGCTCATCTCTACGAGAAAAAGAAAGGGAAACGGAATAAACACAATACAACTACTATAAATACTGCTCTCTATGTTCAGGAATATATCTACACTATCAACTGCCCCTATGACGCAAATATAAAAAAACTGTTATATACTGCAAACCAATGTACAAGAATATTTAAACCTACTATATTGCCTCCTATGTACACGAATATACTATCGATATACTGCCCCCTCAGTACAGGAATATAACCTACTATATATACTGCCCCCTATGTACATAATATAACTACTTATATACTGTGCCCCTATGTAAGGAAATAACTACTATAATATGCCCCCTATGTACAAGGAATATAACTACATAATACTGCACCCAATGGACAAGAATATAACTACTATAATACTGCACACTACTCAGTACTACTTAAGCCCAAAGAACAAATAAATTAGCACGAAATAAACGTACTAAGGTAATCCTAGCCCCTGCACGAGATTACTTTATGCCATTGTACCAAAGAATATAACTATTCTCTATTCAATATCATAATGCCCCCTATGTACAGGAATATACCACTATAATCGGCCCCCTCTGTCAAGATATGAACTATAGAGTACTGGCCCCTATGTACAAGAATATAATCTACTATCATACTGCCCCTATGTACAGGACAATTAACCTATAATACGTGCCCCCTCATGTACAGGAATATAACTAACTCATATTACTGCCCTCTGATACATAAGATATGTACAGCACTAGATAAGAAGGGTAATACTACTATAGAATACTAGCCCCTATGTACAGGAATATAACTACTATAATACTCTCCCTATGTACGAATATAACTACTATAATACTGCCCCCCTTAGGTACAAGAAATACTACTCTGATAATCTCCCTATGTACAGGGAATATAACTACTATAATACTGCCCCCTATGTCCAAGAATAAACTTAACTGTATACAGAGTACTTATGCCCCTATGTACAGGAATATAAACTACTATAATCACTGCCACCCGTATGTACAAGAAATAACTACTATAAAACTGCCCCCTATGTACAGGAATTGATAACTACTTATAATCTGCCCCCTATGTACAGGAATTAACTATAAATCTCTATGTACAGTAATCACTAATGACTGCCCCCTACTGTACAAGATAATACGACTATTAATTACTCCTCCTATGTAACAAGAATACTACATATATACGCACCCCCTATGTACAGGAATATAACTACTAAATCTGCCCCTATGTACAGAATATAACTACTATATAATCTGCCCCCCTATGTACAAGAATTAATATAATACTGCCCCTCTGAAATACATGTATTCACCAGACAATATAACTACTATAATACTGCCCCCTCCATATGTACAAGATATAACGTACTATAATACTAGCCCCTATGTACAAATATAACTACTATAATACTGCCCCCTATGTAACAGGAATATAACTACTATAACCCTATGACAAAAACACTCATACTGCCTCAGGCCGGAATATAACTACTATAATATGACCCCATTGTACAGAAATACACTACTTAATATGCCCCTATTACGGAATATAACTACAATAATACTGCCCTATGTTACAGGAATATAACTATAATAATCTGCCCTAGCTGTACACGCAATATAACTACTATAATATTGCCCCTATGTACAAGAATATAACTACTTAATACTGCCCTATTCAGAATATACTACTCATATACTGCTCCCTATGTACAATGATGAACTACTATAATACTGCCACCCCCTATTGACAGGAATATAACTATACTTAAATATGAGACAAAAATATCAAATACTGCACCCTCAGTATCAGAATATAAATACTATAATCTCTCCTATGTACAGGATATAACTACTAAAATCTGCCCCCTATGTACAGGAATTAACTACTATAATAAATCGCCCCCTATGCAGGGAATTATAAACTATATAATACTGCCCCCTATGTACAAGGAATGTAACTACGCTAATACTCTCCCCCTTGATTGACAAGAATATACTACTAATACTACTACTGCCCCCTATGTACAGGCATATAACTACTATCAACTGCCCCTATGTATAAGGAATATAACTCTATAATACTGCCCTCTATGTCAAGAATATACTACT
>WNYA01001083.1:0-91337 GCA_019512145.1 Engystomops pustulosus
AGGGGCCCACTCGGGCCCCCGGATCAATTGTACCAGTGTCGCTATAAAACACTGGTACAATTGATCACCATCCGGATCGATCACTTTTCTGCCTCTATGCTGCGCTGGTCGGGAGCGCAGCATAGAGGCAGAATCTAAAACTCACCTGTCCTGGTCCCCACAATGCAGCGCTCCGCAGGGTATGCGACGGGACGGCTCTGAAGCCGGCGCACATGATGACGTCATCGGATCATGTGTGCCGGCTTCAGAGCCGGCGCATACGGGAGGCCCAGGCCGAAGACAGAAGACAGCTGCAGGCGCTGCTCCGGGGGAACCAGGAAAGGTTGAATCTTTTTCTTTCCGGGGGTGGGGGGGTTCAGTGTGTCTGCAGGGAGAGGGGGAGGGAGGGGGTCAGTGTGTCATCGGAGGGTCATTGTGTCAGCAGGGGGGGTTCAGTGTGTCCGTAGGGGGAGAGGACAGGTGTGTCCCGGGGGGTGAGGGGGTCCAGGTGGTCCCGCAGGGGAGGGGGGGCAGTGTGGCCACTGGAGGGCGGCCCACGGAGGGGCCCACTAAGGCTCTGTCGCCCAGGGGCCCACTAAAACCTGGAGCCGGCCCTGCCTACTGCTTAGGGTAGTAGGATAAGCAGGCAAGGACAGCTAGGAAGTGGATTTAGCCTTAAGACTCACTGTCCTTATCTGTCCTTTATGTCCTTAAATCTGTTTCCTTAGAGCAGCAATACAGATATTCTGAGGATTTTTGGTAATTCCTGTTGCTTTTGATAGGTCAAATAAAGTAACCTTCCTGAGATTGTGATACCTTTTAATGGCTAACTGAAATATAAGATGTTACAAGGAAGCTTTCGGGACGTCTATGGTTCCTTCATCAGGGATAGTATAACAGTCTTTCTGAAGTGACACAGACCATATACACCATGAAAAGAGATGTAATGTAAACAAAAGAACAATAACAATGTTGAGATAATAGGTCCCTAATTAAATGACTTTGGCAGTGTGATGGTTTATTGCCTCCAAGTTAACGCTCTGAAGTCTCTGATGACCCATTATCTCAGGAGAACATTTGTTAGAGGTTGTAGTGGGTCATGAATCCCTTTGATAGATTATGTCCTGTGTGGAGGTTGTCAAAGAGGGTAATAAACTTGTATTCCCAAATTCTCATTTTGTGATGGGAAATTGCCATTGAATACTAAAACCTTCATATCCAGGGTATTATGGCCAGGACTGCAAAAGTGTTTTGCCACAGGTAGATGTTTCTGCTCCTCTTAGAATTATACCAGGCCTGATGAAGGAACCATCGCTGTCCCGAAAGCTTGTAACATCTTATATTTCAGTTAGCCAGGAATTCCTTCCACTGGCTAACATAGCACAAAACTTGTGATATGGTACATAAAATGGTAGCCCCTTATCATTGGTTTTGTTTTATTTGCATTTATTTTGCATATTCTTGAATGAGTATATTGTATTTGCTGCTACTGGAATGTTTTAGTTGATTTGAGGTGATGATAAGTGATGAGTGGACCCATGAAAATCAGTATGGTACCCAAAGCAGCAAAGTCGCCAGCATCATTTAAATCACCCTGCGACACTATTTTGGGATCAGCGCTCCCCATTACATCATCAGGGAGTGTCAATCCTCCCCAAAATAGTGCTGTGCTTTCCCAGGTGCATTTAAAAAGTTAATGCCCACCACCGGTGCCAGCACCAATCACAGGCATTACCCGCTGTGAGCTGAGCCGGTCCCATACTCATTTGGCTGGGAAGAGGGTGGTGCAGGACCATGGTGTGGACCAGTGCAGGGCAGGGGTGCCTCCCTTTATCCTGCACCAGGTTTAGGCGCAAAGTATAGTGCAGTTCTATGCCAGGCAGTGCATCCTAATTGCTGGAGATATATCAAGAAGCCAGAGCCTCTTACTACATCTGGTGCAGGCTAAGGGCCGGTACCAACGTTGAGCGCACATAGCTCCAGCACTGTATACATCTGCCCCAAAGTGTAATGTGCATTGTGGACCATGACCAACACTTTTTTGTATTTTAATTGATTTTAGGTCAAGATCTTCATAACCTACTATGTTTTAAGTTAAGGGCTAGAAGATTGTTTTTTAGATACATCGGGATAACTGCCACTGGGCCCAAAGTGTCAGGGGGGTCCCGTAGCACAGCCTGGTCGACACACTGTAGTAATGAGGGATATTACTGTATTCAGTGCATCCTCTACCATAAACAACTTCCAGCATAAACATCCGTTGGTGGTCAAGAACACAACATTTTAGGTACGCTCAAACACGTGTCCATATACAATCCGTCCCTGTAGAAGTACTGTACGCTTGTGAATTGCCACTAAAAAGATGCAGTCATGCCAAGATGTATTATGTCTTAAATGTAAAATGTTTTTAGTTGTTCAGTGCCAACATTTTGCTGTTTTTACCTATTATGATATTGGCCATATGGGCTAAATAGTTTAATAGTTATTATGCTATGTTTTGCTTATATATTTTTATATGTACTCATGAAGAAGCGAGTCATTTCAATTATTATATTTTTTTCTTTAAAGTTATTTTTTTTTAGTCTTTTTTTTTTAGTTTTTTTTTTTTATTTTGCAGTTTTAGTTTTACATTTATTAAAGCGTTTGTACCAGTTTTCTGCCTGACTTTGCAACATGTTTTGAAGATATTTTTATGTGAGTTCTGTGTTGTGGCTGCACTGTGTCCGTCAAAACAAAAAAAATGTGCAGCAAAAGGGGCATTCCATGAGCCACAATTCTGTCTCCACAACAATGCTGGAGCAGTGCAGGGGGCGCCAGATTCATGAAGACCTTGGGGCTCATTTCATGAACCTGCGCCCTCTCACCCTCTACAGGCAATCTGCACGTATTGCAGTTTGCACTATTTCGGATAAATGTGGCCCATTATTGGCCAAAAAAATAGAAAATCACCATGTCTGGAAATCTTTAGATGGCCACAGGCTATCATTACATTGGAATGGCTCCCATGCTATCTCAGAGGAAGAGAAGTTTAATTACTTTGACAAGTGAAAGTAACCACACAGCAGCTGTGGTCATATACAACATCTCAAGGGTCAAAGATGATTACGGGTCTTATGTAAAATGTAATGGGGACCTGTATCGGTCCCCATTGATGTCTATGGTGCCCAGTCACAGTGCGGTGAGTGAAGGTAAGTAGATCCAAGGAAATATTCATGGTCCAGCCAAACTGGAAACACGAATAAGTTTTATTTTCGGTAACATTACCAGTAAAATGCCGATATGGAGGACATGAAGCTCGACACGTTTCAAGCAGGACACCAACTCTTAATTCTGACTATCATCATGGCTATCACCATAATCAATCATCATCCTAATCAATGAGCCCTCATACAAGAACGAACATGTAGGATGGGAAAAGCTCAAATCTTAGTCATGTATTTATTGCAGAATCTTAGTGGCTTAGAGAAAGGGGTCTCCCGTTATCACCAATCGCCATTCTAATGGCCGTCCATGACATCCAAGGGTCTATCGAAGTTAGGCACCACCTAATAGATTGTCTTAGAGTATTGTACTGTACATGTAAATTATAAACCAGTCACATGTCAGAATAAAGTTTATTTAAATTATTATGCCAATCACATATATATTGTGTAATGTAATATACGTCATGCCGCGCTACGCCTTTGGCTCTTCCTCATACCTCCTGGAGGAGGAACCAAGAGATTATTTCCCACGTGTACAGTCCACATAGCAGATAGCAGTGCACACAGATATAGGATAGGGTTGATCTCAGGTGAACCCCAGTTTATTTAATGCAAATCACATATTCATATTGTGTAATGTAATATACGTCATGTCACATTATGCCCCTGGCTCTTCCTCATACTTCCTTGAGGAGGAACAAGGAGATAACTTACAGATATAGGAATTAAGGAGGACCTTTCACCGCATTGCACATGTGTAGATTAGGATATCATTCTGTAGGGGCTGTTCCACAGATTCACGGCCACATTTTCCACAGTTGTGGGGAGATCATTCCCAGTTTCTGACCATTGTAATCTGTGTTTGGTCAGAGAGGAGGAGCTGGAGGCGTGTGTTATGCTAATCTTCTGTCATACTGTCCAATCAGTGGCAGGTAATGTCAGAGAAGCCTATGTTCATCTAAAGGCTGCGTTCACAAATATTCAGGTTTACACTTACCCAGCGTTTACCCAGCGTTTATGTCTATGCGTAGTTTGCGGCACCTTTACGCTTATGTGGAGTTTGCGTCACACTTACGCTTATGCTGCATTTGCATCATGTTTATGTGACTTGTGTCATGTTTTTACATTCACGTGCCGTTTGCCCCGTGTTTATGCTCATGTAAACGGCGCTAGCATTTACACTTCCGTGCCATCACGTTTGCATTTACACTTACATTTACATGTCTTTTGCAGTTGTGTCTTGTTTCCATCGTGTTTACACTTGCATATGTGTTTTTCTGTTTACATTGCATGCGTGTTTACAATTTTTGTAACTTTGCATTTTTCGTAAACAGGTGTGAATGCAATGTCAACAGAATATTAGAACGTGTGTGGACGTGGACTTTAGATGCACATAGAGAAATTACAGCTCACTACTGACAGTATGAGAGAAGATTAGCATAACACACGCCCCCAGCTCCAACTCCTCCTCCCTGACCAAACACATATTATAATGGTCAGATATCAGGACTAATAACTCCGCGACCGTGTCGGCTAGGAGGAAAGTTCAAAGTGCTCACGAATCTGTGAAGCAGCCCCTACAG
The DNA here is from genome assembly GCA_019512145.1 of Engystomops pustulosus. Taxonomy (NCBI): domain Eukaryota; kingdom Metazoa; phylum Chordata; class Amphibia; order Anura; family Leptodactylidae; genus Engystomops; species Engystomops pustulosus. The sequence goes on from WNYA01001083.1 coordinate 4,766, forward strand.
ATGCTAATCTCCATATAAGTGAGGTAGTGAAAGGTCCTCCTTCAGTTGGTCTCTTGAGAAGACCAGTATATGGACCTTCGATGAAGGTAGTCAACCCCAGAGCTTAGATAGGACCTCAAAAGATCAAAATATCTTCACTCCAAGTCAGACATCTCCTTTACACTTTATATACAGGCATCGTATACATAGACTTAATTGCATTCTGTGCCCTACGTCTCTGCCAAGTACACCAATCAATGACATGATCCGGATGCCAGGCTGAAAGATTACACCACCACTTATTTCCTTCTGTTGAAATATTTGGGCTACTGTGACGGCAGAGTTAACAACGTTATGAAATTCCCATAACAATTTAGGATCCTGTGTACCTGGGCGGGAGGCCATGCAAATAGAATAGGATTAAATAAACCGGTTCAGTAAACAGCTTCATCCCCAACAGAGCGAGCCTTGTGCAAGGGTCGGTGTTTGTGTAATGTGTGTAGGCAGGGGGCAGGGGGCAGTACACAGGCTCGGCTGTATAAAGCCGTCTCCCCCCAGTGCTCGTCCTCCTCAGTGTCATATCTGGCCAGCAGCATGGGGACATCAGCTCTCGCACTGTGCCTGCTCCTCAGCTTCATCCATGGAGGAGAATTTACACAATCCGACCCGTAAGTAAAACTTCATTCCTAATGCATTTATTGTATAGATTATTTTTAACAATTTTCTTACCCTTTAGATTGTTAGCTCTAATGGTGCAAACGTTCAGATCAATCTTTAATATTTATCTCTGCCCTGTCATTTCTATCCATATCTATGAAGCCTATAGACACATTGGTGGTGGTAATATTTTGCCCATAGGGGCAAATGTATCATAGTTTGTTTTTTCTGCGATTAATTTTTGAGACATTTGGCGGCTCTTTTTTGAACCTTATGTTTGATCCTGTCTTTTTACTTGTGATACATGTTCAGTTTCTGCAGGCGCAAATTTTGGCTTCTTTTTGAGACTTTTTTTTGCAAATTTCTTGAATCCACATGGACATAAGCCACGTGAGAGGTTATATACAGGAGAGGATACAAGCCACGTTAGGGGGTTATATACAGGAGTGGACACTACTGTTAATTTGGGAATTGAGGCCGTGTCCTGCATTTTTAAGCACTAGTCACATCCCAGGGAGATGATGACATATGAGGCTGCGGTCACACATGATGAGAAGGGTGCGGTCACACGTTGCGTTTTGATTGCATTTTGAAACACATAACAAGGAGAGGAGAGGTGATTTGCCTTATTACTTTACTGCTAACATTTGCATTTACAAAACGCATTGTAAATGCAATGTTAACACATGTGTCACGTTTCTATTGCTTTTTGTAAATGCAAATGTTAACAGTAATGTAATTAGGTAGATCACCTCTCCTCAGCTGTTGTAATAGGTTTCAAAATGCAATTAAAGCGCATTTAAAATGCAACGTGTGACCGCACCCTTAGGGTGATGCCACACATGGCGTCTTTTTGGTCCGTTTTTAAACATCCGTTTTCACTCCGTTTTTGGCAGTTTACCATGCATTTGGCTGCTTACAACTTGTTTATCTATTAAGATAATTGGGAAAAACGGACTAAAAACAGACCAAAAACGCCATGTGTGGCATCACCATTAGAAGTAACGAATACATTTTTTAAAAAAATGTAAATGCTAAAATTTCTGGATTTTCAAAAAACAGGTTTATGTGCAAAATTTTAAACATTTAAAGCATGTGAAATAATTCCAATTTACTATTACTATTTACTATTATCCAGATTATTAGAAAAAGGTCTTAGTCCTTCTAAATTTTTGTGAATAACTTGACAACTAGTAATTGCTTTAATCTCAACCTCTTTGAAGTAAGTGTACATTGTTTTAGGTCGGACACTGCGCCAATGTGTGCCCAGGATATAATCTATACTATTTGTGCCAAAAATTATTTGTTTTTTTTCAACATTCTCAACATATTCCGGGCTGGGGCTTAACATGCCGTACAGAGGGTTTGCCACTATAAGCTGATATATAGAGTATGTAGAATATACTTTATACAGGCAGTCCCCTGACTTACAGACAACCTCTAGTTACAGACGGACCTCTCTGACCTCTGGTGAAGCTCTCTGGATGTTACTTTAGTCCCAGGCTGCAATGATTAGCTGTAAGGTGTCTGTAATGAAGTTATTTTAATAATCCTTCTTCTCATGACAGCAAAAAGCTTTCAAAATCTAATTGTCCCAGTGACAAAATTTTTTTTGACTGAAGTTAGTTACCTGTTCCGACTAACAAAAAAATTCAACTTAAGTACAAACCTTAAGAACCTATCTTGGTTTAGGTTGAACATGTATTTAGGTTCTATCTTGTAACCATGGGAGTGCCTATATATCAGCATCGGGGGTCAGATTTTATCCAATATGCCCTGCAGTTTTTAAGCCTGTCAGTTTATGCCGAAACCATTTTTTGCTGCAACATAACTGCTACTTTTGTAGCTTTAGCAATTGGGGGCCCAGACTAAGGGGGGGCAGTGTGGCCACTGGAGGGCGGCCCACGGAGGGGCCCACTAAGGCTCTGTCGCCAAGGGGCCCACTAAAACCTGGAGCCGGCCCTGCCTACTGCTTAGGGTAGTAGGATAAGCAGGCAAGGACAGCTAGGAAGTGGATTTAGCCTTAAGACTCACTGTCCTTATCTGTCCTTTATGTCCTTAAATCTGTTTCCTTAGAGCAGCAATACAGATATTCTGAGGATTTTTGGTAATTCCTGTTGCTTTTGATAGGTCAAATAAAGTAACCTTCCTGAGATTGTGATACCTTTTAATGGCTAACTGAAATATAAGATGTTACAAGGAAGCTTTCGGGACGTCTATGGTTTCTTCATCAGGGATAGTATAACAGTCTTTCTGAAGTGACACAGACCATATACACCATGAAAAGAGAAGTAATGTAAACAAAAGAACAATAACAATGTTGAGATAATAGGTCCCTAATTAAATGACTTGGGCAGTGTGATGGTTTATTGCCTCCAAGTTAACGCTCTGAAGTCTCTGATGACCCATTATCTCAGGAGAACATTTGTTAGAGGTTGTAGTGGGTCATGAATCCCTTTGATAGATTATATCCTGTGTGGAGGTTGTCAAAGAGGGTAATAAACTTGTATTCCCAAATTCTCATTTTGTGAGGGGAAATTGCCATTTAATACTAAAACCTTCATATCCAGGGTATTATGGCCAGGACTGCATAAGTGTTTTGCCACAGGTAGATGTTTCTGCTCCTCTTAGAATTATACCAGGCCTGATGAAGGAACCATCGCTGTCCCGAAAGCTTGTAACATCTTATATTTCAGTTAGCCAGGAATTCCTTCCACTGGCTAACATAGCACAAAACTTGTGATATGGTACATAAAATGGTAGCCCCTTATCATTGGTTTTGTTTTATTTGCATTTATTTTGCATATTCTTGAATGAGTATATTGTATTTGCTGCTACTGGAATGTTTTAGTTGATTTGAGGTGATGATAAGTGATGAGTGGACCCATGAAAATCAGTATGGTACCCAAAGCAGCAAAGTCGCCAGCATCATTTAAATCACCCTGCGACACTATTTTGGGATCAGCGCTCCCCATTACATCATCAGGGAGTGTCAATCCTCCCCAAAATAGTGCTGTGCTTTCCCAGGTGCATTTAAAAAGTTAATGCCCACCACCGGTGCCAGCACCAATCACAGGCATTACCCGCTGTGAGCTGAGCCGGTCCCATACTCATTTGGCTGGGAAGAGGGTGGTGCAGGACCATGGTGTGGACCAGTGCAGGGCAGGGGTGCCTCCCTTTATCCTGCACCAGGTTTAGGCGCAAAGTATAGTGCAGTTCTATGCCAGGCAGTGCATCCTAATTGCTGGAGATATATCAAGAAGCCAGAGCCTCTTACTACATCTGGTGCAGGCTAAGGGCCGGTACCAACGTTGAGCGCACATAGCTCCAGCACTGTATACATCTGCCCCAAAGTGTAATGTGCATTGTGGACCATGACCAACACTTTTTTGTATTTTAATTGATTTTAGGTCAAGATCTTCATAACCTACTATGTTTTAAGTTAAGGGCTAGAAGATTGTTTTTTAGATACATCGGGATAACTGCCACTGGGCCCAAAGTGTCAGGGGGGTCCCGTAGCACAGCCTGGTCGACACACTGTAGTAATGAGGGATATTACTGTATTCAGTGCATCCTCTACCATAAACAACTTCCAGCATAAACATCTGTTGGTGGTCAAGAACACAACATTTTAGGTACGCTCAAACACGTGTCCATATACAATCCGTCCCTGTAGAAGTACTGTACGCTTGTGAATTGCCACTAAAAAGATGCAGTCGTGCCAAGATGTATGTATTATGTCTTAAATGTAAAATGTTTTTAGTTGTTCAGTGCCAACATTTTGCTGTTTTTACCTATTATGATATTGGCCATATGGGCTAAATAGTTTAATAGTTATTATGCTATGTTTTGCTTATATATTTTTATATGTACTCATGAAGAAGCGAGTCATTTCAATTATTATATTTTTTTCTTTAAAGTTATTTTTTTTTAGTCTTTTTTTTTTAGTTTTTTTTTTTTATTTTGCAGTTTTAGTTTTACATTTATTAAAGCGTTTGTACCAGTTTTCTGCCTGACTTTGCAACATGTTTTGAAGATATTTTTATGTGAGTTCTGTGTTGTGGCTGCACTGTGTCCGTCAAAACAAAAAAAATGTGCAGCAAAAGGGGCATTCCATGAGCCACAATTCTGTCTCCACAACAATGCTGGAGCAGTGCAGGGGGCGCCAGATTCATGAAGACCTTGGGGCTCATTTCATGAACCTGCGCCCTCTCACCCTCTACAGGCAATCTGCACGTATTGCAGTTTGCACTATTTCGGATAAATGTGGCCCATTATTGGCCAAAAAAATAGAAAATCACCATGTCTGGAAATCTTTAGATGGCCACAGGCTATCATTACATTGGAATGGCTCCCATGCTATCTCAGAGGAAGAGAAGTTTAATTACTTTGACAAGTGAAAGTAACCACACAGCAGCTGTGGTCATATACAACATCTCAAGGGTCAAAGATGATTACGGGTCTTATGTAAAATGTAATGGGGACCTGTATCGGTCCCCATTGATGTCTATGGTGCCCAGTCACAGTGCGGTGAGTGAAGGTAAGAAGATCCAAGGAAATATTCATGGTCCAGCCAGACTGGAAACACGAATAAGTTTTATTTTCGGTAACATTACCAGTAAAATGCCGATATGGAGGACATGAAGCTCGACACGTTTCAAGCAGGACACCAACTCTTAATTCTGACTATCATCATGGCTATCACCATAATCAATCATCATCCTAATCAATGAGCCCTCATACAAGAACGAACATCTAGGATGGGAAAAGCTCAGATCTTAGTCATGTATTTATTGCAGAATCCAAGTGGCTTAGAGAAAGGGGTCTCCCGTTATCACCAATCGCCGTGCTAATGGCCGTCCATGACATCCAAGGGTCTATCGAAGTTGTATCGAAGCTACCAGAGGCACCACCTAATAGATTGTCTTAGAGTATTGTACTGTACATGTAAATTATAAACCAGTCACATGTCAGAATAAAGTTTATTTAAATTATCATGCCAATCACATATATATTGTGTAATGTAATATACGTCATGCCGCGCTACGCCTTTGGCTCTTCCTCATACCTCCTGGAGGAGGAACCAAGAGATTATTTCCCACGTGTACAGTCCACATAGCAGATAGCAGTGCACACAGATATAGGATAGGGTTGATCTCAGGTGAACCCCAGTTTATTTAATGCAAATCACATATTCATATTGTGTAATGTAATATATGTCATGTCACATTATGCCCCTGGCTCTTCCTCATACTTCCTTGAGGAGGAACAAGGAGATAACTTACAGATATAGGAATTAAGGAGGACCTTTCACCGCATTGCACATGTGTAGATTAGGATATCATTCTGTAGGGGCTGTTCCACAGATTCACGGCCACATTTTCCACAGTTGTGGGGAGATCATTCCCAGTTTCTGACCATTGTAATCTGTGTTTGGTCAGAGAGGAGGAGCTGGAGGCGTGTGTTATGCTAATCTTCTGTCATACTGTCCAATCAGTGGCAGGTAATGTCAGAGAAGCCTATGTTCATCTAAAGGCTGCGTTCACAAATATTCAGGTTTACACTTACCCAGCGTTTACCCAGCGTTTATGTCTATGCGTAGTTTGCGGCACCTTTACGCTTATGTGGAGTTTGCGTCACACTTACGCTTATGCTGCATTTGCATCATGTTTATGTGACTTGTGTCATGTTTTTACATTCACGTGCCGTTTGCCCCGTGTTTATGCTCATGTAAACGGCGCTAGCATTTACACTTCCGTGCCATCACGTTTGCATTTACACTTACATTTACATGTCTTTTGCAGTTGTGTCTTGTTTCCATCGTGTTTACACTTGCATATGTGTTTTTCTGTTTACATTGCATGCGTGTTTACAATTTTTGTAACTTTGCATTTTCGTAAACAGGTGTGAATGCAATGTCAACAGAATATTAGAACGTGTGTGGACGTGGACTTTAGATGCACATAGAGAAATTACAGCTCACTACTGACAGTATGAGAGAAGATTAGCATAACACACGCCCCCAGCTCCAACTCCTCCTCTCTGACCAAACACATATTATAATGGTCAGATATCAGGACTAATAACTCCGTGACCGCGTCGGCTAGGAGGAAAATTCAAAGTGCTCACGAATCTGTGAAGCAGCCCCTAGAGATGCTAATCTCCATATAAGTGAGGTAGTGAAAGGTCCTCCTGCAGTTGGTCTCTTGAGAAGACCAGTATATGGACCTTCGATGAAGGTGGTCAACCCCAGAGCTTAGATAGGACCTCAAAAGATCAAAATATCTTCACTCCAAGTCAGACATCTCCTTTACACTTTATATACAGGCATCGTATACATAGACTTAATTGCATTCTGTGCCCTACGTCTCTGCCAAGTACACCAATCAATGACATGATCCGGATGCCAGGCTGAAAGATTACACCACCACTTATTTCCTTCTGTTGAAATATTTGGGCTCCTGTGACGGCAGAGTTAACAACGTTATGAAATTCCCATAACAATTTAGGATCCTGTGTACCTGGGCGGGAGGCCATGCAAATAGAATAGGATTAAATAAACCGGTTCAGTAAACAGCTTCATCCCCAACAGAGCGAGCCTTGTGCAAGGGTCGGTGTTTGTGTAATGTGTGTAGGCAGGGGGCAGGGGGCAGTACACAGGCTCGGCTGTATAAAGCCGTCTCCCCCCAGTGCTCGTCCTCCTCAGTGTCATATCTGGCCAGCAGCATGGGGACATCAGCTCTCGCACTGTGCCTGCTCCTCAGCTTCATCCATGGAGGAGAATTTACACAATCCGACCCGTAAGTAAAACTTCATTCCTAATGCATTTATTGTATAGATTATTTTTAACAATTTTCTTACCCTTTAGATTGTTAGCTCTAATGGTGCAAACGTTCAGATCAATCTTTAATATTTATCTCTGCCCTGTCATTTCTATCCATATCTATGAAGCCTATAGACACATTGGTGGTGGTAATATTTTGCCCATAGGGGCAAATGTATCATAGTTTGTTTTTTCTGCGATTAATTTTTGAGACATTTGGCGGCTCTTTTTTGAACCTTATGTTTGATCCTGTCTTTTTACTTGTGATACATGTTCAGTTTCTGCAGGCGCAAATTTTGGCTTCTTTTTGAGACTTTTTTTTGCAAATTTCTTGAATCCACATGGACATAAGCCACGTGAGAGGTTATATACAGGAGAGGATACAAGCCACGTTAGGGGGTTATATACAGGAGTGGACACTACTGTTAATTTGGGAATTGAGGCCGTGTCCTGCATTTTTAAGCACTAGTCACATCCCAGGGAGATGATGACTTATGAGGCTGCGGTCACACATGATGAGAAGGGTGCGGTCACACGTTGCGTTTTGATTGCATTTTGAAACACATAACAAGGAGAGGAGAGGTGATTTGCCTTATTACTTTACTGCTAACATTTGCATTTACAAAACGCATTGTAAATGCAATGTTAACACATGTGTTAATGTCACGTTTCTATTGCTTTTTGTAAACGCAAATGTTAACAGTAATGTAATTAGGTAGATCACCTCTCCTCAGCTGTTGTAATAGGTTTCAAAATGCAATTAAAGCGCATTTAAAATGCAACGTGTGACCGCACCCTTAGGGTGATGCCACACATGGCGTCTTTTTGGTCCGTTTTTAAACATCCGTTTTCACTCCGTTTTTGGCAGTTTACCATGCATTTGGCTGCTTACAACTTGTTTATCTATTAAGATAATTGGGAAAAACGGACTAAAAACAGACCAAAAACGCCATGTGTGGCATCACCATTAGAAGTAACGAATACATTTTTTAAAAAAATGTAAATGCTAAAATTTCTGGATTTTCAAAAAACAGGTTTATGTGCAAAATTTTAAACATTTAAAGCATGTGAAATAATTCCAATTTACTATTACTATTTACTATTATCCAGATTATTAGAAAAAGGTCTTAGTCCTTCTAAATTTTTGTGAATAACTTGACAACTAGTAATTGCTTTAATCTCAACCTCTTTGAAGTAAGTGTACATTGTTTTAGGTCGGACACTGCGCCAATGTGTGCCCAGGATATAATCTATACTATTTGTGCCAAAAATTATTTGTTTTTTTTCAACATTCTCAACATATTCCGGGCTGGGGCTTAACATGCCGTACAGAGGGTTTGCCACTATAAGCTGATATATAGAGTATGTAGAATATACTTTATACAGGCAGTCCCCTGACTTACAGACAACCTCTAGTTACAGACGGACCTCTCTGACCTCTGGTGAAGCTCTCTGGATGTTACTTTAGTCCCAGGCTGCAATGATTAGCTGTAAGGTGTCTGTAATGAAGTTATTTTAATAATCCTTCTTCTCATGACAGCAAAAAGCTTTCAAAATCTAATTGTCCCAGTGACAAAATTTTTTTTGACTGAAGTTAGTTACCTGTTCCGACTAACAAAAAAATTCAACTTAAGTACAAACCTTAAGAACCTATCTTGGTTTAGGTTGAACATGTATTTAGGTTCTATCTTGTAACCATGGGAGTGCCTATATATCAGCATCGGGGGTCAGATTTTATCCAATATGCCCTGCAGTTTTTAAGCCTGTCAGTTTATGCGGAAATGTTTTTTTGCTACGACATAACTGCTACTTTTGTAGCTTTAGCAATTGGGGGCCCAGACTAATATTGAAAACGCCGATGCGATTGGACCGCGGACCGCCCGGTGGGCGCGGTTTGGTCTGCGTCTGCGTTTGCAAACGCAACGTGTGACAGCGCCCTGAAACCTGAGGGCGCGTTCACACATTGCGTTTTGGTCGCGTTTTCATTGCGTTTGAAACGCATATACAACAGCTGAGGAGGGGTGATTTGCCTAATTACATTACCGTTTACGTTTGTAAACGCAATGTTAACACATGTGTTAACAAAACGCATGTGTTAACATCGCGTTTACGATGCGTTTTGTAAACGGAAATGTTAACAGTGATATAATTAGGCAAATCACCCCTCCTCAGCTGTTGTATATGCGTTTCAAACGCATTGAAAACGCAGGTCAAAACGCAACGTGTGAACGTGCCCTCATCCATTCAGTACAAGTCCTGACAAGTATTTTCTTTGATTTTGGTCACCTTATGCATCATCTTTTCCTTTTTCAAGTGTTGCTATTATTGCTTGATGCATGACCGTGATTTATTCTAGCAGTGCCGGCCTTACATTAATATTAACACGATAATCCAGATCCATCCACATCTTCCCACTCCTCCAGTAGTCCCAGGTAGCGCTGTCACTTTAAAATAGCTCTGTGCACAGCAAGTCCTGGGCTGTCTGGGACTGCAGGAGGATACCTGGAGTCATCTCTGGTGATGGCCTGAGTGCCCACAGAGAGGGGTCAGAGTGCCACCTCTGGCACTAGTGCCATAGGTTCGCCACCACTGCCCTATATCCTCCCAATATACAGGGGGAACTGGGGGTATCCAACATTTTGAGGTACTATTATTCCACCACTCCACTGGTTGGCCAGTGGAGTGAAAAGAAATGCCCTCCCTCACTGGGTGGCAATGAAATAATTTGCGTGCCCTATGATCCCCCTAGAGGAGACAAAGGGAAAAACCACCCACCTTGTACCCACTCCTCTCTTCTTCTCTGGTCACGTCTCAAGAATAGCTTTAATCTGTGCTCTGTCCATACCCCGGTGGCTCACTTACTGGAAATCCCCAGTTTTCCCCAGAGTTGCAACCAAGGGCTTTCCACTGGTGGCTAGACAAGCACCTATAGGATAGGTTATTTCTGTGATGGGGGGGCAGTGTGGCCACTGGAGGGCGGCCCACGGAGGGGCCCACTAAGGCTCTGTCGCCAAGGGGCCCACTAAAACCTGGAGCCGGCCCTGCCTACTGCTTAGGGTAGTAGGATAAGCAGGCAAGGACAGCTAGGAAGTGGATTTAGCCTTAAGACTCACTGTCCTTATCTGTCCTTTATGTCCTTAAATCTGTTTCCTTAGAGCAGCAATACAGATATTCTGAGGATTTTTGGTAATTCCTGTTGCTTTTGATAGGTCAAATAAAGTAACCTTCCTGAGATTGTGATACCTTTTAATGGCTAACTGAAATATAAGATGTTACAAGGAAGCTTTCGGGACGTCTATGGTTCCTTCATCAGGGATAGTATAACAGTCTTTCTGAAGTGACACAGACCATATACACCATGAAAAGAGATGTAATGTAAACAAAAGAACAATAACAATGTTGAGATAATAGGTCCCTAATTAAATGACTTTGGCAGTGTGATGGTTTATTGCCTCCAAGTTAACGCTCTGAAGTCTCTGATGACCCATTATCTCAGGAGAACATTTGTTAGAGGTTGTAGTGGGTCATGAATCCCTTTGATAGATTATGTCCTGTGTGGAGGTTGTCAAAGAGGGTAATAAACTTGTATTCCCAAATTCTCATTTTGTGATGGGAAATTGCCATTGAATACTAAAACCTTCATATCCAGGGTATTATGGCCAGGACTGCAAAAGTGTTTTGCCACAGGTAGATGTTTCTGCTCCTCTTAGAATTATACCAGGCCTGATGAAGGAACCATCGCTGTCCCGAAAGCTTGTAACATCTTATATTTCAGTTAGCCAGGAATTCCTTCCACTGGCTAACATAGCACAAAACTTGTGATATGGTACATAAAATGGTAGCCCCTTATCATTGGTTTTGTTTTATTTGCATTTATTTTGCATATTCTTGAATGAGTATATTGTATTTGCTGCTACTGGAATGTTTTAGTTGATTTGAGGTGATGATAAGTGATGAGTGGACCCATGAAAATCAGTATGGTACCCAAAGCAGCAAAGTCGCCAGCATCATTTAAATCACCCTGCGACACTATTTTGGGATCAGCGCTCCCCATTACATCATCAGGGAGTGTCAATCCTCCCCAAAATAGTGCTGTGCTTTCCCAGGTGCATTTAAAAAGTTAATGCCCACCACCGGTGCCAGCACCAATCACAGGCATTACCCGCTGTGAGCTGAGCCGGTCCCATACTCATTTGGCTGGGAAGAGGGTGGTGCAGGACCATGGTGTGGACCAGTGCAGGGCAGGGGTGCCTCCCTTTATCCTGCACCAGGTTTAGGCGCAAAGTATAGTGCAGTTCTATGCCAGGCAGTGCATCCTAATTGCTGGAGATATATCAAGAAGCCAGAGCCTCTTACTACATCTGGTGCAGGCTAAGGGCCGGTACCAACGTTGAGCGCACATAGCTCCAGCACTGTATACATCTGCCCCAAAGTGTAATGTGCATTGTGGACCATGACCAACACTTTTTTGTATTTTAATTGATTTTAGGTCAAGATCTTCATAACCTACTATGTTTTAAGTTAAGGGCTAGAAGATTGTTTTTTAGATACATCGGGATAACTGCCACTGGGCCCAAAGTGTCAGGGGGGTCCCGTAGCACAGCCTGGTCGACACACTGTAGTAATGAGGGATATTACTGTATTCAGTGCATCCTCTACCATAAACAACTTCCAGCATAAACATCCGTTGGTGGTCAAGAACACAACATTTTAGGTACGCTCAAACACGTGTCCATATACAATCCGTCCCTGTAGAAGTACTGTACGCTTGTGAATTGCCACTAAAAAGATGCAGTCATGCCAAGATGTATTATGTCTTAAATGTAAAATGTTTTTAGTTGTTCAGTGCCAACATTTTGCTGTTTTTACCTATTATGATATTGGCCATATGGGCTAAATAGTTTAATAGTTATTATGCTATGTTTTGCTTATATATTTTTATATGTACTCATGAAGAAGCGAGTCATTTCAATTATTATATTTTTTTCTTTAAAGTTATTTTTTTTTAGTCTTTTTTTTTTAGTTTTTTTTTTTTATTTTGCAGTTTTAGTTTTACATTTATTAAAGCGTTTGTACCAGTTTTCTGCCTGACTTTGCAACATGTTTTGAAGATATTTTTATGTGAGTTCTGTGTTGTGGCTGCACTGTGTCCGTCAAAACAAAAAAAATGTGCAGCAAAAGGGGCATTCCATGAGCCACAATTCTGTCTCCACAACAATGCTGGAGCAGTGCAGGGGGCGCCAGATTCATGAAGACCTTGGGGCTCATTTCATGAACCTGCGCCCTCTCACCCTCTACAGGCAATCTGCACGTATTGCAGTTTGCACTATTTCGGATAAATGTGGCCCATTATTGGCCAAAAAAATAGAAAATCACCATGTCTGGAAATCTTTAGATGGCCACAGGCTATCATTACATTGGAATGGCTCCCATGCTATCTCAGAGGAAGAGAAGTTTAATTACTTTGACAAGTGAAAGTAACCACACAGCAGCTGTGGTCATATACAACATCTCAAGGGTCAAAGATGATTACGGGTCTTATGTAAAATGTAATGGGGACCTGTATCGGTCCCCATTGATGTCTATGGTGCCCAGTCACAGTGCGGTGAGTGAAGGTAAGTAGATCCAAGGAAATATTCATGGTCCAGCCAAACTGGAAACACGAATAAGTTTTATTTTCGGTAACATTACCAGTAAAATGCCGATATGGAGGACATGAAGCTCGACACGTTTCAAGCAGGACACCAACTCTTAATTCTGACTATCATCATGGCTATCACCATAATCAATCATCATCCTAATCAATGAGCCCTCATACAAGAACGAACATGTAGGATGGGAAAAGCTCAAATCTTAGTCATGTATTTATTGCAGAATCTTAGTGGCTTAGAGAAAGGGGTCTCCCGTTATCACCAATCGCCATTCTAATGGCCGTCCATGACATCCAAGGGTCTATCGAAGTTAGGCACCACCTAATAGATTGTCTTAGAGTATTGTACTGTACATGTAAATTATAAACCAGTCACATGTCAGAATAAAGTTTATTTAAATTATTATGCCAATCACATATATATTGTGTAATGTAATATACGTCATGCCGCGCTACGCCTTTGGCTCTTCCTCATACCTCCTGGAGGAGGAACCAAGAGATTATTTCCCACGTGTACAGTCCACATAGCAGATAGCAGTGCACACAGATATAGGATAGGGTTGATCTCAGGTGAACCCCAGTTTATTTAATGCAAATCACATATTCATATTGTGTAATGTAATATACGTCATGTCACATTATGCCCCTGGCTCTTCCTCATACTTCCTTGAGGAGGAACAAGGAGATAACTTACAGATATAGGAATTAAGGAGGACCTTTCACCGCATTGCACATGTGTAGATTAGGATATCATTCTGTAGGGGCTGTTCCACAGATTCACGGCCACATTTTCCACAGTTGTGGGGAGATCATTCCCAGTTTCTGACCATTGTAATCTGTGTTTGGTCAGAGAGGAGGAGCTGGAGGCGTGTGTTATGCTAATCTTCTGTCATACTGTCCAATCAGTGGCAGGTAATGTCAGAGAAGCCTATGTTCATCTAAAGGCTGCGTTCACAAATATTCAGGTTTACACTTACCCAGCGTTTACCCAGCGTTTATGTCTATGCGTAGTTTGCGGCACCTTTACGCTTATGTGGAGTTTGCGTCACACTTACGCTTATGCTGCATTTGCATCATGTTTATGTGACTTGTGTCATGTTTTTACATTCACGTGCCGTTTGCCCCGTGTTTATGCTCATGTAAACGGCGCTAGCATTTACACTTCCGTGCCATCACGTTTGCATTTACACTTACATTTACATGTCTTTTGCAGTTGTGTCTTGTTTCCATCGTGTTTACACTTGCATATGTGTTTTTCTGTTTACATTGCATGCGTGTTTACAATTTTTGTAACTTTGCATTTTTCGTAAACAGGTGTGAATGCAATGTCAACAGAATATTAGAACGTGTGTGGACGTGGACTTTAGATGCACATAGAGAAATTACAGCTCACTACTGACAGTATGAGAGAAGATTAGCATAACACACGCCCCCAGCTCCAACTCCTCCTCCCTGACCAAACACATATTATAATGGTCAGATATCAGGACTAATAACTCCGCGACCGTGTCGGCTAGGAGGAAAGTTCAAAGTGCTCACGAATCTGTGAAGCAGCCCCTACAGATGCTAATCTCCATATAAGTGAGGTAGTGAAAGGTCCTCCTTCAGTTGGTCTCTTGAGAAGACCAGTATATGGACCTTCGATGAAGGTAGTCAACCCCAGAGCTTAGATAGGACCTCAAAAGATCAAAATATCTTCACTCCAAGTCAGACATCTCCTTTACACTTTATATACAGGCATCGTATACATAGACTTAATTGCATTCTGTGCCCTACGTCTCTGCCAAGTACACCAATCAATGACATGATCCGGATGCCAGGCTGAAAGATTACACCACCACTTATTTCCTTCTGTTGAAATATTTGGGCTACTGTGACGGCAGAGTTAACAACGTTATGAAATTCCCATAACAATTTAGGATCCTGTGTACCTGGGCGGGAGGCCATGCAAATAGAATAGGATTAAATAAACCGGTTCAGTAAACAGCTTCATCCCCAACAGAGCGAGCCTTGTGCAAGGGTCGGTGTTTGTGTAATGTGTGTAGGCAGGGGGCAGGGGGCAGTACACAGGCTCGGCTGTATAAAGCCGTCTCCCCCCAGTGCTCGTCCTCCTCAGTGTCATATCTGGCCAGCAGCATGGGGACATCAGCTCTCGCACTGTGCCTGCTCCTCAGCTTCATCCATGGAGGAGAATTTACACAATCCGACCCGTAAGTAAAACTTCATTCCTAATGCATTTATTGTATAGATTATTTTTAACAATTTTCTTACCCTTTAGATTGTTAGCTCTAATGGTGCAAACGTTCAGATCAATCTTTAATATTTATCTCTGCCCTGTCATTTCTATCCATATCTATGAAGCCTATAGACACATTGGTGGTGGTAATATTTTGCCCATAGGGGCAAATGTATCATAGTTTGTTTTTTCTGCGATTAATTTTTGAGACATTTGGCGGCTCTTTTTTGAACCTTATGTTTGATCCTGTCTTTTTACTTGTGATACATGTTCAGTTTCTGCAGGCGCAAATTTTGGCTTCTTTTTGAGACTTTTTTTTGCAAATTTCTTGAATCCACATGGACATAAGCCACGTGAGAGGTTATATACAGGAGAGGATACAAGCCACGTTAGGGGGTTATATACAGGAGTGGACACTACTGTTAATTTGGGAATTGAGGCCGTGTCCTGCATTTTTAAGCACTAGTCACATCCCAGGGAGATGATGACATATGAGGCTGCGGTCACACATGATGAGAAGGGTGCGGTCACACGTTGCGTTTTGATTGCATTTTGAAACACATAACAAGGAGAGGAGAGGTGATTTGCCTTATTACTTTACTGCTAACATTTGCATTTACAAAACGCATTGTAAATGCAATGTTAACACATGTGTCACGTTTCTATTGCTTTTTGTAAATGCAAATGTTAACAGTAATGTAATTAGGTAGATCACCTCTCCTCAGCTGTTGTAATAGGTTTCAAAATGCAATTAAAGCGCATTTAAAATGCAACGTGTGACCGCACCCTTAGGGTGATGCCACACATGGCGTCTTTTTGGTCCGTTTTTAAACATCCGTTTTCACTCCGTTTTTGGCAGTTTACCATGCATTTGGCTGCTTACAACTTGTTTATCTATTAAGATAATTGGGAAAAACGGACTAAAAACAGACCAAAAACGCCATGTGTGGCATCACCATTAGAAGTAACGAATACATTTTTTAAAAAAATGTAAATGCTAAAATTTCTGGATTTTCAAAAAACAGGTTTATGTGCAAAATTTTAAACATTTAAAGCATGTGAAATAATTCCAATTTACTATTACTATTTACTATTATCCAGATTATTAGAAAAAGGTCTTAGTCCTTCTAAATTTTTGTGAATAACTTGACAACTAGTAATTGCTTTAATCTCAACCTCTTTGAAGTAAGTGTACATTGTTTTAGGTCGGACACTGCGCCAATGTGTGCCCAGGATATAATCTATACTATTTGTGCCAAAAATTATTTGTTTTTTTTCAACATTCTCAACATATTCCGGGCTGGGGCTTAACATGCCGTACAGAGGGTTTGCCACTATAAGCTGATATATAGAGTATGTAGAATATACTTTATACAGGCAGTCCCCTGACTTACAGACAACCTCTAGTTACAGACGGACCTCTCTGACCTCTGGTGAAGCTCTCTGGATGTTACTTTAGTCCCAGGCTGCAATGATTAGCTGTAAGGTGTCTGTAATGAAGTTATTTTAATAATCCTTCTTCTCATGACAGCAAAAAAACTTTCAAAATCCAATTGTCCCAGTGACAAAAATTTTTTTGACTGAAGTTAGTTACCTGTTCCGACTAACAAAAAAATTCAACTTAAGTACAAACCTTAAGAACCTATCTTGGTTTAGGTTGAACATGTATTTAGGTTCTATCTTGTAACCATGGGACTGCCTGTATATCAGCATCGGGGATCAGATTTTATCCAATATGCCCTGCAGTTTTTAAGCCTGTCAGTTTATGCCGAAACCATTTTTTGCTGCAACATAACTGCTACTTTTGTAGCTTTAGCAATTGGGGGCCCAGACTAATCATCACACATTAGTGAGAAGTGATGGATGCGCATGAATACTGTATACAGCACTGTCGCCAGTGTTCTCCACAATCCTTTTCTTCTGGTGTAAAAATATTTAAAGGTGGTCAAGAATACAATTTTTTGCCAACACTAATCACAGGTGTTACCAATCAGGTGGCGTGCCAAATGCCGAACCCAGAAGTCCAGCTGTAGTTTAGGTTCGGGGATCCAAACCTGCCATCTTCAGCATGAACCTGAACATTGCGGTTCGGGTCCGCTCATCACTAATCACAATGGGGGAGATGTATTAATGTGTTGGTCCTAAGACCAGTGCAGAGTAGAACTAAACAGTTCTCTGCTTCTTCAAATTACTCCCTAATGCTGGATTATTAATATGGATTATTAATCTGCTGCAGTATAAATCTGGCAGGTTGTACTTTGCAAATCCTATTACTTAATCTTGATTGCTGCACCACAATATTGATTTTTCTGTCGCACATGCTATTTTCTGTCCCGTCACAGCCCCAAGTTACTGAGGACACGCTGCCATTTTTTTGGGCGATTCGGAAAACTGCCTTAAAATGGTCTAAAACCTTCAATAAATGTGGTGCATGGCATTTTCAGGTGCAAATTACTCCTGCTTTCTGGCATAGAACAACAAACCTGAAAGCCAAAAGTCCCACCAGTATGGAGTAGGTCGGGAACTTGTGGTCAGACATTTCTCCCCTAGATTGTCTTATCTGAAATCCATGATTCTGGCAAAGAGACACGGTGCAGACTGGTCTAAAGTTTTTTGGTATTATGAAGTTTTAAGTTGACATTTGTTTTGTGTGAGCCACTAGGATAGGTCAGTCTGGGCCATGGTCTTTGTGTACAGCATTGTAAAATTAAAAAAAGGTAAAATTTATGTATTTTATAAGACTTTTTGTAAGTCTTTAATAGAGTCTATAAGAAACCACATTTTTAGTGGCAATTTCATTATTCCTTGTTGGCTTCCATGTAAAATTTGGCAACAGTATTTTTGCCTGGAGAGAAATCTGATGAACACGATGAATAGAGTTCTTACAACTTAAACACTTGACAAACCTCTGGTAGTTTTGCAATATACGGACTTGATGTCCAATGTCAATAGAAGTTAAAGGATAATTTCATCAATAGACTTTCTGATCCGGATTACAAATTAATGCCTACGGGGGCCAATAAATTGTGTAATGACAAGTACATATATTGCAGAGCCAGATAAAATATAACGTTCGGAGAGGGCCACGAGGGTTTCGTGTCAGTGAAGGTCGGTGGGATTTATAATGTTAGAGGGGCAGATAGTTGGTTTGGGGATTCATAATGGGTTCGCCTTGACTTGTGTTTTAATGCCCCCTTGAGCCTTGGAGGGGTACTAAAGAAACCAATGGAGCGCAAGACAGGTTTGTTCTGTACTTTACTGATTTCAATGGAACATCTAAGATGGCTTAGTGGTAGTGGGTATAACTGGACCATGATGGTGAAGATAGCTGCTATTTGCAGAGGGATTGTCTCCAGGATCAGAGCTTATTGTTGGATGTTAATAGACTTTATATTACTATTGTGTAAATTGCATCCTGCTTCATTCTAGTCCTGGACAAGTACTGTAAATTCTTTGCTTATAACCCTACATGTTTGCTCACAAAGGTCACAGGTTGTATGTGAGCAAACAAAATAAAAAAGATTAGCAATGCACGTCAGAAGAGAAAGACTTGGAGCAATTGTGCTCAACCGGCAGCCGCGCAGAGCATTGGGGGCAGATTTATTAAGACTGGCGTTTGGTCTCAATTCAAGAAAGTGTCGTAAATTTTGTAAGGAAATGAATCCCGATACTGGGTTTAAAATCAATGTATTTTATTAGATTTCCATTAAAACATAGGTGCCACAAACGAAACTCCAAATCGCCCTTAGGCTACATTGACACTGCTGTATGGGGGACATATATATATACTCCGTATATATGGCGTATACACGTCCCCCATAGACGGCAGTGGGTGCACCGCGCCGCATGGAAGCGGAATGGTGCAGCACACGTGCAGCACCGTACCGCTCCGTAACCGGGAGAAATATAGGACATGTCCTATCCTTCCCCAGAATACGGCAACGTGCGCCATATATCGCTATGGAGAGGGTCGGGGGTTAGTGGGGGCTCATCCCCTTCTCCTCTCCCAGGCACCGCTGTGTGCCCACCGTGCTACTGTACAGCAGGCACACGTGTGAATTTAGCCGTAGTCTGTGGATGATTTGTGCATTCGAAATGCATCAGCTGAAGCTTCTTTTTGTGGAATTTATGTTTTAATGGAAGCCTAATAAATTACAATGGATTTCAACCCCTTTTCCTTTTAAAATTACAAGTTTTATATGGCTGGGGCCCCAGGGGTGGATAGACTCTTGGCTGCATGAGTATTATAGCCCCTTCAAGTCCTACATATGGTATTAGAATCAAGCTTCTAAGGATGCTTCATTTTTGTCTACTTTTAGTCTGTGGTTTCAGGACCCTGGGAGGACTGTCAGAGGTCCTGAAATGGATCTTGTGTACATCTGTATTGAGAGCAGGAACAGATGTACGAGGATTTCATGGTTGAATATCCTTCTCAGAGGCGTTAGGCCCTCTTAAAGGAAACCTACCACCACGGATCTACCTATTAATCTAACGAATGTAAGGATAGCCCTTTTTAGGGCTAATCCTTTAGTGCCCACAATCTTTTAGAAACTTTAAAGGCCTTGATATGCTAATTTTCTAAAGAGGCTAATGGGGCGTGATCCCCAGTAGCCCCAGTGATCCTCCTACCAGATATCTTCAGCGAACAGCTCCTTGTAGCTCCTTGTATACGCAGAACACAGGCCAGCGGCTCCAAAGCTGGAGCTACTGAGCATGCGCAGAACTCCGGCTTCACAGATGAGTGTGCGCAGCTCCTTGTAGCTGCACGCTGAAGATATCTGGTAGGAGGATCAAAAAGCCAGTAGCCTCTTTCGAAAAATTGCATATCAAGGCCAGTAAATTTTCCAAAGGATTGTGCGGACTAAAGAATTAGCCCTGAAAAGGACTATCCTTACATTCATTAGATGCACCTACCACTTACTACTTAATAAGTAGATCTGTGGTGGTAGGTTTCCCTTAAAGGCTCTCTTTTCTTGTCCTAAATTGCCAAACACAGCACTTGGATGTCTCCGGCACGATCACTTACTGTGTATAGGAGTGCTGAAGATACGCAAGCGCTGGGCTCTCCAATTTCAGACGCCCCTATTGTATTGAATAGAGTTTCAGGACACAGACTTGACCTGGCGCTACATCAAATAATGAGATCGGGATCTTGGGGATCAGATAACCACATTAAGCTGGGAATAAAACTTTTTGTAAGTACAGGCAGTCCCCGGGTTACATACAAGATAGAGTCTGTAGGTTTGTTCTTAAGTTGAGTTTGTATGTAAGTCGGAACTGTATATTTTATCATTGTAATCCCAGCCAGAACTTTTTTGGTCTCTGTGACAATTGGATTTTAAAAATGTTGGGTTGTCATAAGAATCAATATTAAGACTAAAGCTTCATTACAGACACCTGTGATAACTGTTACAGCTGATCATTGTAGTCTAGGACTAAAGTAGAATAAATTACCAATATCCAGAGGTCCGTTTGTAACTAGGGGTCGTATGTAAGTCGGGTGTTCTTAAGTAGGGCACCGCCTGTAGTTTCTGTTGATCCAGGGAGTTATTGGTGCTCTTTTACTAAGGGTCCGTCGGATGCATTTTTGCCGGGTTTCCCTACGATTTCCGTTTTGCGGCAAATTGCCCCAGGATTTTAGTGCACACGAACGGATTGTGGCGCATCGGCGCCGGCTTGCACGCAACAGAAATCGGGGGATGTATTCGGACAAACCGCGGAATTTAAAAAAGGATTTGTGTCGCAAGATCAAGCACTCACATGCACCGGGAAAAAGCAGGTGAACTCCGGCGGACCTTGGGGCAGGAGTGACGGATGCAGGAAATCGGGTGCACGAGGTTAGTGAATCACAGCAGACCCAAATCCTCATCGGACAACGCACCGCGGGATCGCGACAGGACCGGGTAAGTAAATGTGCCCCGTTGTGTCTGTAATATTAGGGGTCTGGAAGGATTTTTTCCCTACTTTTTACCATCAACCTTGCAGGGTTTTTGCCTTCCTCTGGATCAACACTGTTTAATAGGTATGACTTGATGGACTGATTTATTTTTCTAACCTTATTAACTATGATACTGAGATACCTATGGAATTTCGAGTATCATGCTCATGAGAGATTTGTAAGACCTCTTTAATATTGTATGGTCACAAATGATCAAAGCAACAATGATTATTTATCATTAGACAGCATCAAGGAATATCCTTCCGATAACCCTAATATTAGTATCTTCTACCAACAGGACGTATATGTTGTTGGTTCCTTCAGTGTTGAAGGCCAATAATGATCAGAAGTTCTGCCTGCAGTTTTCCCATCTCAATGAGTCTGTCACTGTCACCGTGGAGCTGGAGACTCTGACCCAGAACATAACATTATTGGAGAAACAAATCACCGAATCGGAAGATGACAGCTGTGTCACTTTCAAAGTAAGTATAACAGCCTGGATCGCATCAACCCATTCTCTGTTACAGTTTGTACAGAACACAGCTGCGTTATGTGGGCTTCAGAGCTGTAATCTCTCAGACTTCATTGAGGCTTCACAGTCCGCAGTGGGTTTTTCTATAGTAAAATGCATCTCCCCACAGTTTTTTTGTAGAGTTTAAAATTGACTTCAGAGGGAGACCAAATTTGCACAACCCTCTTGAGTCTGAGAAAGACCGAATATCTATAAATAGCAACGTTTGAAGGAACAAATAAATGACATACCAGTAGGATATGATAGAGAGGAGCAATAGGGATAAAAATCAAGGAAGATAATACATCAGAGACACTCGAAAATGAAAACAAAGACCCAGTTAGCTGGTATTGACTCATTATTTTATTGTAGTTTATGTTTTTATGTTTTTGGCAAAATGCAGATAAATCGATACAGACTGTTACATAAATACTGTTGATAGACTGTAAAATGCAAAATGTAAATGTAATGCTTTATACGATTCTGTTTCTGCAATAAAACAGTTTAAAAAAAAAATGCATCTCCCACTTTGCATCACATTGACTTTACACAATCAAACTGTTTTAATTTCCTTTCAGGCCCCTGATTGTGACAAATCAAACATAGGATTCATCACTGTCGACGCTAAGGGGGAGACTCTACACCTTAAGCAAAGGAGAAGTGTCCTCATCAGACCTCTGCATAATCTAGCATTTATCCAAACGGACAAGCCCATCTACAAACCCGGCCAGAAAGGTAAGATTTATAATCATTTTTCCATACAGGAGGGAAAAAAACATCCAAACTTAGGGGGTTATTTATCATTAGACCAGCTCCTTGGGAAAGTATTGGGGGATATTTATCATACGCTGGCGCTCGTGCGCCAGGATATGATAGCCCCGCCGCTGCAAATTCGCAGCCCGAGACATCAAGAGGCTTCTGCCAGCAGCGCAGCGTTTATCCTACGCGTAGAAATAAACGCAGCCGGCGACTTTTACGTATGAAAAGTCGCCGGCAGCAGCGAGTGCGCAGGCGCATTTGCGATTATTTCAGGGCCTCTGCGCCACTGGCAGTGCGCAGAGCTCCTGATAAATATCCCCCATTATGTCTATTTTTGGGGCTCCGCTGCCCATCAGATTCATAAAGTGGCCATAAAGTGGCTTTGGCCCTTTAATAAATGTTCTTACAGTCTATTTTCTGTCTGGGATTTTTTTTTCAAAAAGTCCCCAAAAAAGTCTCAAAATGCATATAAAGTCTCAGCACATAGGGTTATTTATCATTGGCTTTCCTGGGCTTTTTTGGCATAAAAAAAAGACTCAAAGGGGGAGAGCCAGCGTATGATAGCCCCACTGTTGCAAATTCGCAGCCTGATACATCAAGAGGCTTCTGCCTCTTGATGTATCGGGGCTGATTGCAGCACAGCGTATGAAAAGTCGCCGGCAGCAGCGAGTGCGCAGGCGCGGGGACAGTAACGCCCCGCGCCGGCCCACTCCCGGCCTGCCGCGCCCTCCGCTCGACCGGCCGCGCCCCAGATCGGGGCAAATAATCGCAAAAGCTGGCGGTGCGCAGAGGTCCTGATAAATATCCCCCAAAGTAGTTGCATTGAGGTTTTTTGAGACTTTTCACTGCTAAAAAGTCTCACACAGCTATTTCTGCCACTTCATTAATCTGGTATAAGCATACAACTACTGTTTGTGCAACACAGTGCAAATCCAGATTCATTACTTTTGCAAAAAGTTATTTATTAAAGGGACAAAGCCACTTTAATGAATCTGATGGACAGCGAAGTGCTAAAAATACACATAGAACTGTCCCAAGGAGCTGGTCTGATGATAAATAACCCCCATAGACTAGCAGTGGATTGGAGTAAGTTTGAGACTTTTTATGAGACTTTTTGCAAAAGTCTCAAGTCACGTATCTGGCTTTTCACAGTGTTGCACTAGCAGTAATTCTATGTTTAAGCCAGATTAATGGAGAGGTGTATATATAGTCCTGTGAAACTTTTTAGCTGTGAAAAGTCTCAAAAGCCATCAATGTGACTACTCTGAGATTTTTTTTTACGCAAAAAATCCCAGGAAAACCAATGATAAATAACCCCCATAGAGTTTAATTCAGGCACACAAATTGTGTGAAACTTTGAACATTCCTCTAAGATTCCTCTAAGAACATGGAATTCGGGGTTGTAATTCCATAGTCGTTATTCTGTTCAAAAACTCTCCGTTTTTGGATGTTAATTTATTTTGAAAGGAAATCTTCCATCAAAAGATAGCAAAATGCGGCATTTTCTTCCTTGCTCTATCCTAGAAAATGTATTTGTATAATTTCCAGAAGCCCTAGAGGAGCATCAATGACTAAGGCTCCACTAGCCTACAAGGTGGCCTTAATTTGCAAAGTCTCTGTAAAGAGAACTCTTACTTCCTGACCCTAGTCTAAAGACTCTCAAACCAGTTCCTTGCACTGTACTGAAATAATGCCCACACTTCAAAACAGGGTTCTCTACAGTTGGAAATCTTTTCCTTCTGGAATAGATAAACTGGTCTGGCTTTAATCCCACATCATGTCATAAGGCTTCTTGAAAGTCATGCTTGATGGTAAGTGGGCTGCCATTCACTGTAGCAAAAAGAGGTGCTCCTTTTCCCATCCCAGAAATATACATAAGTATTTGCATATTTTCAAGAATCCTCTAATAGAGCATCAATGGCTAGAAGTCTTTACTAACATGCAAGTTGGCCTTAGTTGGCAAAGTCTCCACAAGGAGAACTCTTACTACATGTGTGTATTTGTATGTTGTTACTTTCATTTTTCTATGTTACTCATTGTATATCTTTTATGCAGTTCAGTTCCGTATCGCAGCTTTGGATGAAACATTTCATGCAGTGTCTGAGAAGGTAAGTGGAAGATTTTCCTAATTATTATATATTGCACATACTAGAGAAGGAGTTTTAGAGTTTGAGGGTTCACTGTTAAGTATTGAGGATTCAGAGAAAGTTTGTTTGCCCTGCTTCTTTCAACACATAGTGGCTGACTCAATCACTGGGAGTGGTGAGATGGACTCACAGAGGGGTATTTATTTGCCTCTTGATGTATTCTGCAGTGAGCTGTACAAAATTTATTTCTACACCAGGTCCTACCTTGCATAGAAATAAGCGCAGCCACGGACTTCTCACATTTGAGAAGCAAGTGGGGACAAGAACCCCCGGCACTGGCCCACTGCCCCGCCTGCCACACTCCTTCCTGCACCTCCATACCCCTCCCCCTGGGTCTTCTACACTTTAGATGCAAGTTTTTGAATAAAATATTCAAAATCATAAAATTACATGAATATATATATATATATATATATATATATATATATATATATATATATATATATATATGTTATGTATGCAAAACTTATAATAAACATTTAAATATTACCAATAGTTTTATAAGTAATTTATTCTATTACAAATAACTTGGATTCCCTTTTGGGACTATTAGTTTTAAAAAGGATTATTCTGGAGCCGTCTGGTGCACTGGTGTGTGAGAACTCTTTACATGCTATTTTCTGTCCCGTCACAGCCCCAAGTTACTGAGGACACGCCACCTTTTTTGGGCGATTCGGAAAACTGCCTTAAAATGGTCTAAAACCTTCAATAAATGTGGTGTATGGCATTTTCAGGTGCAAATTACTCCTGCTTTCTGGCATAGCACAATGATGGGATTTCTGAAACCCCAAAAGTCCCACTGGTATGGAGTAGGGCGGGGAATTTGTGGTCAGACATTTATCCCCTACCTTGTCTCAGCTGAAATCCATGATTCTGGCAAAGAGACATGATGCAGACTGGTCTAAAGTTTTTTGGTATTATGAAGTTTTAAGTTAACATTTTTTTGTGTGAGCCACTAGGATAGGTCAGTCTGGGCCATGGTCTTTGTGTACAGCATTGTAAAATAAAAAAAAATGTAACTTTTTGTAAAACCTTTTTTTTAATAGAGTCCATAGGAAACCACATTTTTAGTGGCAATTTAATTATTCCTTGTTGGCTTCCATGCAAAATTTGGCAATTGTATTTTTGCCTGGAGAGAAAACTGATGAACACGATGAATAGAGTTCTTACAACTTAAACACTTGACAAACCTCTGGCAGTTTTGCAATATACGGACTTGATGTCCAATGTCAATAGAAGTTAAAGGATAATTTCATCAATAGACTTTCTGATCCGGATTACATATTAATGTCTCTGGGGGCCAATAAATTGTGTAATAACAAGTACATATATAGCAGAGCCAGGTAAAATATAAGGTTCGGAGAGGACCAGTAAGGGCCTCATAAAGGGTAGCAATTGAAGGGTCTTGTGTTGGTGAATGTCGATAGGGTTTATAATGTTAGAGGGGGAGATAGTTGGGGATAATGGGTTCACCTTGACTTTTAATGCCCCCTTGAGCCTTTGCAGGGTTCTAATGAAATCAATAGAGCGCAAGACAGGTTTGTCCTGTCCTTCACTGCTTTCAATGGAACATCTAAGATAGATTAGTGGTAGCGGGTGTAGAGAAACTGGACCATGATGGTGAAGATAGCTGCTATTTGCAGAGGGATTGTCTCCAGGATCAGAGATTATTGTTGTATGTTAATAGACTTTATATTACTATTGCGTAAATTACATCCTGCTTCATTCTAGTCCTGGACAAGTACTGTAAATTCTTTGCTTACAACCCTACATGTTTGCTCACAGAGGTCACAGGTTGTATGTGAGCAAACTAAAACAAAAAGATTAGCAATGCACGTCAGAAGAGAAAGACTTGGAGCAATTGTGCTCAACCGGTAAGCCCCGCAGAACACTTGGGGCGGATTTATTAAGACTGGCGTTTGGTCTCAATTCAAGAAAGTGTCGTTAATTTTGTAAATTTAATTTTGTAAATCAATGTATTTTATTAGATTTTCATTAATACATAGGTGCACAAATCACCTTTAGGCTACATTGACACTTCTGTATGGGGGACATATATATATATACGGCTGGCGTCTATACGGTGTATAGACGGCAGTGGGTGCACGGCCCCATACTGGAGCAACACCGTACCATTCAGTAGCTGGGAGAAAGATAGGACATGCACACTGTATGAAGACTGTATTGGAATCTCTTTTTTGTAAGTGTCTGAAATTGCGGAACACAGTGCTTGGATGTCTCCGGCACTCTCAGTTATTGTGTATAGGAGTGCTGAAGATACACAAGCACTGGGCTCTCAAATTTCTGACGCATCTATTGTATTGAATAGAGTTTCAGGACACAGACTTGACCTGGCGCTCCATCAAATAATAAGATCGGGACCTTTGGGGATCAGATAACAATCAAACTTGATACAACCACAGTAAGCTTAAAACTTTTTGTAAGTAATTCCTGTTGATCCCGGGCGTTATTGTGACTGTTATATTAGGGGTCCGGAAGGAATTTTTCCTTACTTTTTACCAATTGCCATGAACCTTGCAGGGTTTTTGCCTTCCTCTGGATCAACACTGTTTAATGTAGAATTAATAAGTAGGACTTAATGGACTGATTTATTTTTCTAACCTTATTAACTATCATACTGAGATCCCTATGGAGAGATTTGTAAGACCTCTTTAATATTGTATAGTCACAAATGATCAAAGCAGCGATAACCCTAATATTAGTATCTTCTACCGACAGGACGTATATGTTGTTGGTTCCTTCAGTCTTGAAGGCCAATAATGATCAGAAGTTCTGCCTGCAGTTTTCCCATCTCAATGAGTCTGTCACTGTCACCGTGGAGCTGGAGACTCTGACCCAGAACATAACATTACTGGAGAAACAAATCACCGAATCGGAAGACGACAGCTGTGTCACTTTCAAAGTAAGTATAACAGCCTGGATCGCATCAACCCATTCTCTGTTACAGTTTGTACAGAACACAGCTGCGTTATGTGGGCTTCAGAGCTGTAATCTCTCAGACTTCATTGAGGCTTCACAGTCCGCAGTGGGTTTTTCTATAGTAAAATGCATCTCCTACTTTGCATCACATTGACTTTACACAATCAAACTGTTTTAATTTCCTTTCAGGCCCCTGATTGTGACAAATCAAACATAGGATTCATCACTGTCGACGCTAAGGGGGAGACTCTACACCTTAAGCAAAGGAGAAGTGTCCTCATCAGACCTCTGCATAATCTAGCATTTATCCAAACGGACAAGCCCATCTACAAACCCGGCCAGAAAGGTAAGATTTATAATCATTTTTCCATACAGGAGGGAAAAAAACATCCAAACTTAGGGGGTTATTTATCATTAGACCAGCTCCTTGGGAAAGTATTGGGGGATATTTATCATACGCTGGCGCTCGTGCGCCAGGATATGATAGCCCCGCCGCTGCAAATTCGCAGCCCGAGACATCAAGAGGCTTCTGCCAGCAGCGCAGCGTTTATCCTACGCGTAGAAATAAACGCAGCCGGCGACTTTTACGTATGAAAAGTCGCCGGCAGCAGCGAGTGCGCAGGCGCATTTGCGATTATTTCAGGGCCTCTGCGCCACTGGCAGTGCGCAGAGCTCCTGATAAATATCCCCCATTATGTCTATTTTTGGGGCTCCGCTGCCCATCAGATTCATAAAGTGGCCATAAAGTGGCTTTGGCCCTTTAATAAATGTTCTTACAGTCTATTTTCTGTCTGGGATTTTTTTTTCAAAAAGTCCCCAAAAAAGTCTCAAAATGCATATAAAGTCTCAGCACATAGGGTTATTTATCATTGGCTTTCCTGGGCTTTTTTGGCATAAAAAAAAGACTCAAAGGGGGAGAGCCAGCGTATGATAGCCCCACTGTTGCAAATTCGCAGCCTGATACATCAAGAGGCTTCTGCCTCTTGATGTATCGGGGCTGATTGCAGCACAGCGTATGAAAAGTCGCCGGCAGCAGCGAGTGCGCAGGCGCGGGGACAGTAACGCCCCGCGCCGGCCCACTCCCGGCCTGCCGCGCCCTCCGCTCGACCGGCCGCGCCCCAGATCGGGGCAAATAATCGCAAAAGCTGGCGGTGCGCAGAGGTCCTGATAAATATCCCCCAAAGTAGTTGCATTGAGGTTTTTTGAGACTTTTCACTGCTAAAAAGTCTCACACAGCTATTTCTGCCACTTCATTAATCTGGTATAAGCATACAACTACTGTTTGTGCAACACAGTGCAAATCCAGATTCATTACTTTTGCAAAAAGTTATTTATTAAAGGGACAAAGCCACTTTAATGAATCTGATGGACAGCGAAGTGCTAAAAATACACATAGAACTGTCCCAAGGAGCTGGTCTGATGATAAATAACCCCCATAGACTAGCAGTGGATTGGAGTAAGTTTGAGACTTTTTATGAGACTTTTTGCAAAAGTCTCAAGTCACGTATCTGGCTTTTCACAGTGTTGCACTAGCAGTAATTCTATGTTTAAGCCAGATTAATGGAGAGGTGTATATATAGTCCTGTGAAACTTTTTAGCTGTGAAAAGTCTCAAAAGCCATCAATGTGACTACTCTGAGATTTTTTTTTACGCAAAAAATCCCAGGAAAACCAATGATAAATAACCCCCATAGAGTTTAATTCAGGCACACAAATTGTGTGAAACTTTGAACATTCCTCTAAGATTCCTCTAAGAACATGGAATTCGGGGTTGTAATTCCATAGTCGTTATTCTGTTCAAAAACTCTCCGTTTTTGGATGTTAATTTATTTTGAAAGGAAATCTTCCATCAAAAGATAGCAAAATGCGGCATTTTCTTCCTTGCTCTATCCTAGAAAATGTATTTGTATAATTTCCAGAAGCCCTAGAGGAGCATCAATGACTAAGGCTCCACTAGCCTACAAGGTGGCCTTAATTTGCAAAGTCTCTGTAAAGAGAACTCTTACTTCCTGACCCTAGTCTAAAGACTCTCAAACCAGTTCCTTGCACTGTACTGAAATAATGCCCACACTTCAAAACAGGGTTCTCTACAGTTGGAAATCTTTTCCTTCTGGAATAGATAAACTGGTCTGGCTTTAATCCCACATCATGTCATAAGGCTTCTTGAAAGTCATGCTTGATGGTAAGTGGGCTGCCATTCACTGTAGCAAAAAGAGGTGCTCCTTTTCCCATCCCAGAAATATACATAAGTATTTGCATATTTTCAAGAATCCTCTAATAGAGCATCAATGGCTAGAAGTCTTTACTAACATGCAAGTTGGCCTTAGTTGGCAAAGTCTCCACAAGGAGAACTCTTACTACATGTGTGTATTTGTATGTTGTTACTTTCATTTTTCTATGTTACTCATTGTATATCTTTTATGCAGTTCAGTTCCGTATCGCAGCTTTGGATGAAACATTTCATGCAGTGTCTGAGAAGGTAAGTGGAAGATTTTCCTAATTATTATATATTGCACATACTAGAGAAGGAGTTTTAGAGTTTGAGGGTTCACTGTTAAGTATTGAGGATTCAGAGAAAGTTTGTTTGCCCTGCTTCTTTCAACACATAGTGGCTGACTCAATCACTGGGAGTGGTGAGATGGACTCACAGAGGGGTATTTATTTGCCTCTTGATGTATTCTGCAGTGAGCTGTACAAAATTTATTTCTACACCAGGTCCTACCTTGCATAGAAATAAGCGCAGCCACGGACTTCTCACATTTGAGAAGCAAGTGGGGACAAGAACCCCCGGCACTGGCCCACTGCCCCGCCTGCCACACTCCTTCCTGCACCTCCATACCCCTCCCCCTGGGTCTTCTACACTTTAGATGCAAGTTTTTGAATAAAATATTCAAAATCATAAAATTACATGAATATATATATATATATATATATATATATATATATATATATATATATATATATATATGTTATGTATGCAAAACTTATAATAAACATTTAAATATTACCAATAGTTTTATAAGTAATTTATTCTATTACAAATAACTTGGATTCCCTTTTGGGACTATTAGTTTTAAAAAGGATTATTCTGGAGCCGTCTGGTGCACTGGTGTGTGAGAACTCTTTACGATAAGGTAGTGAAGGGAACAGCGACTCAGGAATATTTACTGTATTTGTTGCTTCATACATAACTATATAGTTAATTTTATGATTTCGATATTTTATTCAGAAACTTGCATTCTAAAGTGTAGAAGACCAGGGGGGGGAGGGCATGGAGTGTAGGAAGAGTGTGGCGGGGCAGTGGGCCAGTGCAGGGGGTTCTTGGTCCCCACTTGCTTCTCAGTGAGAAGTCCTTGGCTGCGCTTATTTCTATGCAAGGGGTGGACCTGGTGTAGAAATAATTTGTACAGCTCACGCAGAATACATCAAGAGGCAAATAAATACTCCATCTCACCCCTCCCCCGTGATTGACATCAGCCCCCTACGTTTTCCCTTCCTCCTCAGACACTGCCATGAAAGTTTCATCACTACAGCTGCGATACGGGACGATAACCGGCATCAAAGCCCTGCGATTTTCCTCTTTCAGCAGATTTTGTTTTGAAATTTTTTTGTTTCTTAATCATTTAGAATCTCAACATTAGAAAAATGATCTATTTCAAAATGTATCTTTTAATGTCCTTCTCTCTTTTTGTTACAGTTCCCTGTGGTTTATGTTGAGGTAAGAAGTTTACACTTGTTGCAACACTCATTACTTCAATAAATACATATGTACAGAGAAGGCTGGCGTTATGGGGTGGCAAACTGGGCACTTGCTCAGGGCCCCCGGTCCTAAAGTCCCCCCCCCCCCCCACATGTAGACTTTTGTGGACAGAGGATGTGTTGCTCCTTCAATACCCCTTAGTTGAATTCCTGGGTGAAGATGTTTATCATCTATCTGTCTAGTTATCTGCCTATAATTTGTCTATATCCTATCTATATATCTGTCTATTTAACCATTTATCTATCTAGCTTTTTGTCTATATCTTCTATCTCCTATCTATTCACCAATCAATCTTCTATCTCTCTTCTACTGTATCTATCTTCTATCATATATCTTGCTATATGTATATAATCTTTATATTTCTACATTTATAAATCTATTTGCTATCTATAAATCTTTCATATTTATCTTCTATCATCAATCTCCCTATCATCTGTTTATCTCCTCAGCTCTCAGCCCCCACCTTTGTGCTCCTGCAAAGCTCCTCCCTCTCCCACTGATGTCAGCACACCAGGCTCTGAGCTCTGTGAAGGAGCAGGTGGGAGGATCTGTACAGGAGCACAAAGGTGGGGTCCAAGAGCAGAAATTGTTTGTGCAATGAAAAGTGATACACAAAATATACTGGAATATTGTATCAATTCTTCATGGTTTTCTAGATCTCTGCTTGCTGTCATGCAACAGAACGCTTTGTTTAATTTCTTAAGATAAACACTGCTCCATGGTCATGTGATGTCACACAGGTGCACGGCTCTCTATAGCAGACAGTGTAATCAGAGCTATGTGATATAACAAGCCGTGCTCTTGTGTGACATCACATGACCATGGAGCAGTGTTTATCTTAAGAAATTAAACAAAGCGTTCTGTTGCATGACAGCAAGCAGAGATCTAGAAAACCATGAAGAATTGATACAATATTCCAGTATATTTTGTGTATCACTTTTCATTGCACAAACAATTTCTGCTCTTGGACCCCACCTTTGTGCTCCTGTACAGATCCTCCCACCTGCTCCTTCACAGAGCTCAGAGCCTGGTGTGCTGACATCAGTGGGAGAGGGAGGAGCTTTGCAGGAGCACAAAGGTGGGGGCTGAGAGCTGAGGAGATAAACAGATGATAGGGAGATTGATGATAGAAGATAAATATGAAAGATTTATAGATAGCAAATAGATTTATAAATGTAGAAATATAAAGATTATATACATATAGCAAGATATATGATAGAAGATAGATACAGTAGAAGAGAGATAGAAGATTGATTGGTGAATAGATAGGAGATAGAAGATATAGACAAAAAGCTAGATAGATAAATGGTTAAATAGACAGATATATAGATAGGATATAGACAAATTATAGGCAGATAACTAGACAGATAGATGATAAACATCTTCACCCAGGAATTCAACTAAGGGGTATTGAAGGAGCAACACATCCTCTGTCCACAAAAGTCTACATGTGGGGGGGGGGGGGGACTTTAGGACCGGGGGCCCTGAGCAAGTGCCCAGTTTGCCACCCCATAACGCCAGCCTTCTCTGTACATATGTATTTATTGAAGTAATGAGTGTTGCAACAAGTGTAAACTTCTTACCTCAACATAAACCACAGGGAACTGTAACAAAAAGAGAGAAGGACATTAAAAGATACATTTTGAAATAGATCATTTTTCTAATGTTGAGATTCTAAATGATTAAGAAACAAAAAAATTTCAAAACAAAATCTGCTGAAAGAGAAATTAAGTAAAACAAAGTAGAAATAATTATAGTTTTCTCAATGTTAATGCATATTTTCTTTTTCTTTTAGTTTCTTGTGGTTTTTGCTGAGGTAAGGAGTTTATAATTCTCATCTTACATAGTTACTATTGAGTATAGGAATAGACAGATATGAGATCAGACAGATGGAAGACAGATACTGTAGATAGACATATAAAAATGACTATTGAACCTGGATTTCTTCGTTTAGGATCCGCATGGAAATCGCATCGCCCAATGGCTGAATGTGGAGACAAAGAAAGGGATAGCACAAGAGTCCTTCCTTCTCACCTCTGAGCCTCTACTGGGAACTTATAAACTGATTGTCCAGAGGAAAAAAGGGTCCCAAATCGAGAAGCAGTTTACTGTGGAGGAATACGGTATTTTTTATTACATTACAGGAAATCTACCATTTGTTTTCATGCATTATGAAAACTTACCTTTAGAATTCTGTAGCCATGCTGATGCAGAAACATATCTTTTTTAATCACTGAACTGAGTGGTTTTGCTGAAAAAACAATTCTAAAATTATGATAATGAGGCTCTGTCGCTCCTGTAGCTGCTCCGGCGCTTCTCCACTTACCCTAATTATGCACTGCTCCAGAGAATGATGTAGTCACTGTGTTATCCTTGACAGGCAGAAGTAATCAATAGATGCGCCATCCCCCAGCTGCTGTGTATGAGTCATCCAGCTCAGGCTGATTAGTCCTGTCTGGACAGTCCAGGAAGCTCCATGTAACAAGCAGGCTGAAGGCAATCCAGCTTTCCCAAGATCCTAAATGTTATAATAGTTTTTTCAGCAAAACCACTCAGCTCGGGGATTAAACAAGATATGATTCTGCATCAGTGTAGCTACAGCATTCTCAATATATGTTTGCTTCATAATGCATGAAATCAAATGGTCGATTTCTTTTAATGATACATAGAAAAGATACTAATGGATAACATACGGCCAACAAAAATGTGGCCTGGTTGTTCATAGCCAGCTGAGTGTTTACAAAAATCCAGACTTCTAGTATTTGGTATAATATTTTATTTCTTTATTTGTAGTGCTACCCAAATTTGAGGTGAAGGTGACTCTCCCACCAGTCATTACCATTCTGCATGAAGAGGTTCCAGTGACTGTATGTGCCAAGTAGGTATTTACAGAAGGAGCAATAATTAAACTCATAGTTAGAATCTCACTGTCCTCCTCTAGTGTGTAGTTGTCCTAAGGAGTGGGGTGAGGAAGAGGGAGTGACCCCATAGTTATACAGTGAAAACATAACTATGAGTCCAGTGTAATATTTATGCACTGTTTGTCAATTGTCAATTTTGGCAACTATATATGTTCCCATAGCTGTAGTTTATACCTTTACATTATTTTTGTCATATTTCAAATGTGTGAAACCATTTATCAAACAAAGTAGAAATTATGATAAGTCTATTTCATCAGGTACACCTATGGAAAACCGGTTGTGGGCAAAATCGATGTCCAAGTCTGCAGAGCATTTGCAGACAATTACAATTCCTGCCCTCAAGAAGAAAGAGGAGTATGTGAACACTTGTCACATCGGGTGAGGACAACAGAATATGGGATGACTAGGTTTTTCATCTTATTCTTGACTTTAAAGTTCACCTTTATTGAGCTCCATTGCATTTGTGATTGGGTGTTTCCATCAATCTTTTAAATGTTTTGAGGGAATGATAATGGTCATCTGAACCTTTAAAGGAAACCTACCATGAGGAATCTACCAGTAGAAGTAGGATCTGATGGAAAATTCCTCCTTTCTGCCTTTACCATAATCTGTAATTTAATAATCCTAGAACCTAACTTTTAACAATTTTTTTTGTCAATATGCAAATTAACTGCAAATTAACTAAGGCTACTCCATGCCCCAGTAGCCTCTGCAGTTAATTTACATATTGCTAAAATAAAGTTTTTAACAAGTTAGGTTCCAGGATTATTAAATTACAGATTAGGGCAGAGGCAGTAGGATGAATCTACCATCAGATCTACCTCTGATAGTAGATTGCTCATGGTAAGTTACCTATAAGAATTGATTTCCTTTTCAGGCTGATAAAAATGGATGTTTCTCACAAGTGGTAAAGACTAGACTCTTCCAAATGAAACGTTCCGGATATGAGATGAAACTTACTGCAAGTGTGAAAATAACTGAAGAAGGAACAGGTGAGGTAAAAGAAGAGTACAAATAGAAAATAATAAAAAGTGGGAGTGTTTAAAGGGATTTTCCGACAAAAGAAAATTCTCACATCTCAATCCCTACACAATAAAGATCATTTTCACCACTTACTTTACAATTTAACTTTTTTATTTATCACTCAGTGTGGTCAGAGCAAAATCCCTAAGCAGACACTTCATGATCCATGTAGTTCTCTGGGGTGACAATGTGGTTAGAATATCAGGGTACTGTCAGGCTGGACCCACCGGACCACCGCGGATGATGACGTAAGCCGACACCTGGGACTGGCATCTAAGTGATACCCGGCGTGGTACCACCAGGTTGTTCCACAGCTACGACCTTGTCCGTGGTGGCAGCCAAGACGTTAGGCAGGATCATAGTTGGGGGCAGGCAGGAGGTCAGGACGGGCAGCACAGAATCAGAGTCGGGAACAGAGTAACAAGGCAGGACAGGCGGAACAGGATCAGAGTCAAATACGGAATGCTGGGAGAGGCCGGCTTTAAACTATTTCCTGGAATGGCCAGCACCAATCAGCGGTGCACTGGCCCTTTAAACCTTTTCATGCTGCTGACATTGTACTAACACACTGACACATAGAAGGAGAAATGAGACAGATCCGAGATGATGAGATGCCTACTACACAGAGGCTGACTTTTACACTTTTAGCTCTGCTAGATTTCACAGGTATGTGCCTGCCTCCCTCTTCCCCCAGATCACTTATCTCCTTGTAGTTTGCAGCTTCTTTCTGCTCAGGATGTGCTGGCAGGAAGTGAGTCAGTAAGTGTCAGTGAGCTCCGTGCAGAGAGCGTGGCTACAAGCTCAGAGCAGAAAGACAGAGAAACTCAGGAAGCACTCAAACAGAAATCAAAGATGACGGCCTGACCCTAAAGTCAGAAGTTACAGGGTCGTGTCTAGGGGCAACTGAAATTACGCACAGCAGGACTGATGGAGGTTGGAATTATATCTGTGAAATGCTGTATTTTTGAATTGGAGTGAATTAGAGAATGTGTTATTTTGTTATCCAGAGTACATATAAGAAACTTGTCTTTGTGGGAATACCCCTTTAAAGGGTTTATTTTTTGATCTATCACCAATAGGAGAAATAATGACCGGAGAGGGAGAATCCAAGATAAAGGAGACTCTAGCTAAAGTATCATTCCGACAGTTGGATTCCCACTTTAAGGAGGGCATTCCCATCTATGGACAGGTGAGAGGGGATGAGGTCCGGAGTAGATATGATTGATGTCATGTTCTGTTTCACACCAATAGAGGCACAAATAACACCACAGTGTTATCTCATATATTATTATTTCCTTGAGCAGATCTTCCTTGAAGACGCCTCTGGAAAGCCAATTCCAAATGAGAATATAACCATCTTTGTAAGCAACAAACACTTCACCTACACAACCGGACCTGATGGAACCGCAGATTTTTCTATTGACACCAAGTCATTTCCTGCGTCATCTATATATCTCAGGGTGAGAAATATCAGTCCAAATCTCTCGAAAATATCATATTCTAAGGTTCAAAAAATTATTATTTTTTTCTGGATTCGCACAGGCCGTTTACAAGACGTCAGAACAATGTTATAGTCCATATAGCATGCCAGCCCCCGTAGTAATAGACTGCCAGCCCCCATATCATATAGCCTGCCAGGCAACTAGTACATAGCATGCAGCCCCTGCCCCAAATAATGCTTGTATGAAAAAAACAATAGTTTACTCACGTTCTGACACCCCACGAAGGTCCTCTCTTACCGCGATCCTCCGGCATCAGCTCCGTGTCCTGCGCGGTCTGTCGCAGGGATCGTGACCTCTGGCGATCCACTGACATCATAGGATGTGTGATGCCGGCTCACATAGTACTATGCCAGCGTGGGCTGACGGCCAGATCCCTGCGCAGACAGAAAGGGATGCAGAGCTGATGCCTGAGGATCGGGGTATAGAGAGGACCTGCCAAGGGGGCTGTCAGCAGGTGAGTACACTGTTCGGTTTTTTCTGACTCAGTATAAGTAGAGGTGAGGTTTTTCAGCCCATTTTTAGTGCTAGTATATAAGGGTAACATGTCCCTGTTTTACTACTTGCCCAAACAGTGGATGTAGTAGGTCATGCTGAGGCCAGAGATTGGACTGATAAAATTTATCAATATTTACAGTGAGTGACCAGGGACAATGAGTCCTTAGTGCTGAACCTCTGGCATTCATAAAAAGTTTTATGGTCTATCACTCTTTTCTTGCTATATCTGAGGTAGCTAGTGTCTTTATGTATTCTAGTATCGTTGACCCTCGGCTTAGTGCGTTGGCCTAGTGGTCTCTTTTTCATTTTTCTTGGCTCTGACAACATTTGACGACGATCCTTCTTGTTTGTAATACCTTGGCTTTGTCTTCATGTTTGCCTTTACGTGCAAGAAAGGAACGTGACAGTTGTCACCTACTGCCAGGCCCGGAGCCAGCACCCGGCCAAACCCCGGGCAAGTGCGGGACCCAGGGGTACTGGGGGGCACACTCGGGCCCCGATCATATGGTACCAGTGTCGCTATAAGACCACTGGTACAATTGATCACCATCCGGATGATCAATTTTCTGCATCTATGCTGCGCTGGCGCGGGGCGCAGCCAGAGGCAGAATCTAAAATCACCTGTCCGGCTAACACGATGGAAGCTACGCAGGGTATGCGAAGGCTCTGAAGCCGGCGCACATGATGCGTCATCGGATCTTGTCTGTGCCGGCTTCAGAGCCGAGCGCGTACGGGAGGCCCAGGGCGAAGGAAGAAGATAGCTTGAAGGCGCGCTCCGGGGGAACCAGGAAAGGTGAATTCTTTTTTCTTTCCCGGGGGGTGGGGGGGTTCAGTGGATCTGCAGGGAGAGGGAGGGAGGGGGTCAGTGTGTCAGCAGGGGGTCATTGTGTCAGAAGGGGGGGTCAGTGTGTCCGTAGGGGGAGAGAAGTGTGTCCGCAGGGGGGTGAGGGGGTCAGTGTGTCCGCAGGGGAGGGGGGCAGTGTGGCCACTGGACGGCGGCCCACGGAGGGGCCCATAAGGCTCTGTCGCAAAGGGGCCCACTAAAACCTGGAGCAGGCCTGCCTACGGTTCAGGGTAGTGGATAAGCAGGCAAGGACAGTAGGAAGTGGATTTAGCTTCAGACTCACTGTCCTTATATGTCTTATGTCTTAAATCTGTTTCCTTAGAGCAGCAAACAGATATTCTGGAGGATTTTGGTAATTACTGTTGCTTTGATAGGTCATAATAAAGAACCTTCCTGAGCTTGTGATAACTTTTAATGGCTAACTGAATATAAGATGTTAAAGGAAGCTTTCGGGGACCGTCTATGGTTCCTTCATCAGGGATAGTATAACAGTCTTTCTGAAGTGACACAACCATATACACCATGAAAAGAGATGTAATGTTAAACAAAGAACAATAACAATGTTGAGATAATAGGTCCATAATTAAATGACTTTGGCAGTGTGAGGTTTATTGCCTCCAAAGTTAACGCTCTGAAGGCTCTGAGACCATTATCTCAGGAGAACATTTGTTAGAGGTTGTAGTGGGTCAGAATCCCTTTGAGAGGATAGGTCCCTGTGTGGAGGGTTGTCAACGAGGGTAATAAACTTTATCCAACTTTCCTTTTGTGATGGGAAATTGCCATTGAATACTAAAACCTTAATATCCAGGAGGATATGGGCCGGACTGCAAAAAGTGTTTTTGCCACAGGTAGATGTTTCTGCTAATCTTAGAATTATACCAGGCATGATGAAGAGAACCATCGCTGTCCCGAAAGCTGTAAACATTATATTCCGTATAAGCCAGGAATTCCTTCACTGGCTAAAAACATAGCACAAAAAACTTGTTTGTGTGAAGTATTTTGGTGATATGGTAAAAAATGGTAGCACCATATCATGGTTTTGGTTTATTGCATTTATGTTTTTTGGCATATTCTTGAATGAGTAATATTGTATTGCTGCTATGGAAGGTTTTTAGTGATGTGAGGTGATGATAAGTGATGAGTGGACCCATGAAACTCAGTATGGTACCCAAAGCAGCAAAGTCGCCAGCATCATTTAAATTCACCTGCCGACATATTTTGGGATCAGCGCTCCCATTACATCATCAGGGAGTGTGCAATCATCCCAAAATAGTGCTGTGCTTTCCCAGGGGCATTGAAAAAGTTAATGCCCACACCGGTGCAGCACCAAATCACGGCATTACCCGCTGTGGCTGTAGCCGGACCCCTACTCATTTGGATGGGAAGAGGTGGTGCAGGACCATGGGTGGACCAGTGCAGGGCGGGAGGCCTCCCTTTATCCTGCACCAGGTTGAGGGGCAGAGTATAGTGAGTTCTATGCCAGGCAGTGATCATAATTGCCGGAGATTATTCAAGAAGCCAGAGCCTATTACGACACTGGTGAATCTAAGGGCGGATACCAACGTGGAGCGACATACGCTTCCAGCACTGTATACATCTGCACCAAAGTGTAATGTGAATTGTGGACCATGACCAACACTTTTTTGTATTTTTAATTGATTTTAGGTCAAGATCGTCAGACCCTACTATGTTAAGTTAAGGGCTAGAAGATTTTGTTAGATACATCGGGATACAGCCACTGGGGCCCAAAGTGTCAGGGGGGTCCGGAGCACCAGCCTGGCGACACACTGTAGTAATGAGGGATATTACGGTTTCAGTGATCTCTACCATAACAACTTCCAGCATAAACATCCGTGGTGGTCAAGAACACAACATTAGGTACGTCAAACACGTGTCCCATATAAATCCGTCGTACTAGAAGTTACTGTACGCTTGTGAATTGCCAATAAAAGATGAAGTCATGCCAAGATGTATGATGTCTTAAATGAAAAATGTTTTAGTTGTTAGTGCCAACAGTTTCTGTTTTCCTATTATGATATTGGCCATATGTGGCGAAATAGGTTAATCGGTATTAGCTTGTTTGCTTATATATTTTTATATGTATTCATTGAGAAGCGAGTCATTTCAATATTAGATTTTTTTCTTGTAAGTTATTTTTTTTTAGTCTTTTTTTTATGTTTTTTTTTAATTGTTGCAGTTTAGTTTTACATGTTATTAAAGAGTTGTAGAGTTTCGTCGGACTTTGCAGTAGGAAGAATGTGCAAACAGCTAGAACAGGTTTTGAAGATATTTTATGTGAGTTCGTGTGGTGCAAAAACAGAAAAATGTGCAGCCAAAAGGGGCATTCCATGAGCCACAATTCTGTTACGCAGCAATTCTGGAGAAAACAGGGCAGGGGCGCCAGATGAATGAAGAACTTGGGGCCTCATTTATGAACCTGCGCCCCTCACCTCTACAGGCAATCTGCCACGTATTGCAGTTTGCCAATATTCTGATAAATGTGCCCATTATTGGCCAAAAAAAAATAGAAATCACCAAGTCGGGTTGGAATCTTTAATGGCCACAGGCGATCATTACATTGGAATGGATCCCATGCTATCTCGAGGAAGAGAGTTTAATTACTTTGACACCCCCCCTAGTGAAAGTAAAACCACACAGAGCTGTGGTCATATACCACACTCAAGGGTCAAGATGATTACGGGTCTGATGTACAATGTAATGGGGACCGGTAATCGGTCCCCATTGAATGTCTATGGGGCCAAGTCACAGTGCGGTGAGGGATGAAGGTAAGTAGATCCAAGCGAAATATTCATGGTCCGCCAAACTGGAAAATACACGAATAAGTTTTAATTTTCGGTAACATTACCAGGTAAATGCCTATATGGAGGACATGAAAGATCGACACCGTTTAAGCACGGACACCAACTCTTATCTGACTTCATCATGCTATCACCATAAATCAATCATTCATCCTATATGAGCCCTCATACAAGAACGAACATGTAGGAT
The DNA here is from genome assembly GCA_019512145.1 of Engystomops pustulosus. NCBI lineage: Eukaryota > Metazoa > Chordata > Amphibia > Anura > Leptodactylidae > Engystomops > Engystomops pustulosus. Next base: position 45,959 of record WNYA01001083.1, read on the forward strand.
GGGAAAAGCTCAAATCTAGTCAATGTATTTATTGCAGAATCTTAGTGGCTTAGAGAAAGGGGATCCAGTTATCACCAATCCCATTCGAAGGCCGTCCAAGACATCCAAGGGTCTATCGAAAGTTAGCACAACCTAACGATTGTTAGGTATTGTCTGTAAAGTAAATGATAAACAAGTCACAGTCAGAATAGTTTATTTAAATTATTATGCCAATCACATATATATTGGGTAAGTATATACGTCATGCAGCGCTACGCCTTTGGCTCTTTCCTCTCAGGAGGACGAAGAGATTAGTTCACAAGTGTTACAGTCCTCAATAGCAGTAAGCAGTGCACACAGATATAGGATAGGGGTGATATTCAGGTGAACCCCCGTTATTTAAATGAAAATCACATTATTTCAATATTGTGTAATGTAAAGATACGTCATGTCACATTATGGCCCTGCTCTTCTCATACTTCCGTGAGGAGGACAAGGAGCTAATTTACAACACAGATTAGGAATTAAAGAGGACCTTTCACGCATTGCAAAGGTGTAGATTAGGAATATTTGTAGGGGCTGTTCCACAGATCACGGCCACTTTGAATTGTTCACGGTGTGGAGAATCATTCCCGTTTCTGACCATTGTAATCTGTGTTTGGTCAGGGAGGAGGAGCTTGAGGCGTTGTTAGGCTATCTTCGGATCCTATGTCCAATCAGTGGAGGTAATGTCAGAGAGCCTATGGTCATCTAAAGGCTGGCGTTCACCAAATATTCACGTTTTACACTTACCCAGCGTTTGCGTCACGTTTATGTCTATGCGTAGTTTGACGGCACGGTACGCTTTTATGTGGAGTTTGCGTCACACTTACGCTTCTGCTGCATTTGCTCATGATGACGGAATTGATGTCAGGTTTTTACATTCACGTGGAGTGTGCACAGTTGTTTTATGCTATGTTAAACGGCGCTAGGCATTACACTTCCGTGCATCACGTTTGCATTTACATTACATTTACATGTCTTTTGCAGTGGTTCTTGTTCAATAGTGTTTACACTTGCATATTGTTTTTCTGTTTACATTGCATGCGGTTACAATTTGTAACTTGCATTTAGTAACAGGTGTGAATGCCAATGTCACAGAATCTTAGAAACGTGTGGAAATGGACTTTGGATGCACATAGAGAAATTCAGCTCGTACTGACAGTATGAGAGAAGATTAGCATACCACGCCCCCAGCTCCAACTCATCCTCCTGACCAAAAAACTATTATAATGGGTCAGATCTCAGGGACTAAATACTCGCGGACCGTGTCGGCTAGCGAGGAAAGTTCAAAGTGCTCAACATATGTGAGCAAGCCCACAGATGCTAAATTTCTTCCATCTAAGTGAGGAGTGAAAGGTCCTCATTCAGTTGTCTCTTTGAGAAGAACAGTATATGGACCTTACGATGAAGGTAGTCACCCGAGCTTAGATGGACCTAAAAGATCAAAATATCTTCCACTCCAAAGTCAGACATCTACTTTACCCACTTTAATATACAGGATTAGTATACATAGACTTAATTGCATTCTGTGCCCGAGTCCTCTTTACCTACTTTTATGCCAAGTACACCAATCAATGACATGACGAGCCAGGGCTGAAAGATACACCACCATTATTGCCTTCTGTTGAAATATTTGGTTACGTGCGGCCAGAGTTAACAAGTTATTGAAATTCCCATAAAAATTTAGGATCCTGTGACCTGGGCGGGAGGCATGCAAATACGAAGAGGATAAATAAACGCGTTCAGTAAACAGCTTCATACCCAACAGAGCGAGCCTTGGTGCAAGGGGCGGTGTTTGTGTAATGCTGTGTGGCAGGGGGCAGGGGGACAGTACACAGGATCGGCTGTATAAAGCGTCCCCCCCCAGTGCTCGTCCTCCTCAGTGTATATCTGCCAGCAGCAGGGGACGATAAGCTCTCGCAATGGGCTGCTCATCAGCTCATCCATGGAGGCAGAATTTACAACAATCGACCCGTAAGTTAAAAACTTCAGTCCTAACTGCATTTATTGTATAGATTATTTTAACAATTTTCGTATGCTTTAGATTGTTAGCTCTTACGTGTTCAAATTTCAGATCAATTCTTAAATATTTATCTATGCCCTGTCATTTCTATCCATATATATGAAGCCTATAGACACATGGTGGTGGAATATTTGCCATAGGGGGACATGTATCATAGGTTTTTTGTTTCTGCGATGAATATTTGAGAAATTGGCGTCTCTTTTTTGAAACCTTATGGTATGATCCTGTTTTTTACTTGCTGATACATGATTCAGTTACATTAAATTTTTTAAGGCAGGCGCAAATTTGGCTTCTTTTGAGGACTTTTGTTCAAATGTCTTGAATCCAAATGGACATTAGCCAGTGAGAGGTTGGAGGGTTATTACAGGACGACGGGGACACAAGGCCCACGTAGGGTATATACAGGAGTGGACAATACTGTTAATTTTGGATTGAGGCCGTGTCCTGCATTTGTAAGCACTAGTCACATCCCAGGGAGATGATGCCCATATGAGGCTGCGGTCACACATGATGAGAAGGGTGCGGTACACACGTTGCGTTTTGATTGCATTTTGAAAACACATAACAAGGGAAAAAGGGGAGGAGAGGTGATTCCTTAACTTTACTGCTAACATTGCATTTAACAAAACGCATTGGAAATGCAATGTTACACACAGTGTCACGTTTATTGCTTGGTAAATGCAAATGTTAACAGTAATGTATTAGGTAGACACCTCTCCCGGACTGTGACAGGTTTCAAAGCAATTAAAGCGCATTTAAAAGCAACGTGTGGACCGCACCCTTAGGTGATGCCACAAAGGCGTTTTTTGGTTTGTTTTTAAACAGCCGTTTTGGCCAGTTTTGGCCCATGCTTGGCCTGATTAACCAACTGTTTATCTATTAAGATAATTGGGAAAAACTGACTAAAAACAGACCAAAAACAGACCAAAAAAGCCACGTGTGGCATAACCCTTAGAAGTAACAAATAAATTTAAAAAAAATGTAAATGCTAAAATTTCTGGATTTTCAAAAAACATTTAAAAGCATGTCAAATGATTTTCCATTTACATGTTAAAACAGGGTCCAAGAAAAAAAATCTTTCTTTGCACCTGCCCTGGACCAGGGGCAGATTTGCACCTTAAAAGTCACAAAAATAAACACAAAAGTGATACATAAAGTGAAAAAGTTGCACAGAACATCTCTGGAAAACAAGATACATAAGGCACAAAGTGCAGATCAAGCGTTTAATTTAAAAAACGACAGCAAAAGTCACAGTAAAAGTGGCAAAAAAGTGCAAAAAACAAACAAAGTCTCAAACATGAGAGATTTGACAAAGCAGAAATAATGATACACATGTCCCCATAGTTATTATCCAGATTATTAGAAAAAAGGTATCTAGTCCTTCAAATTTTTGTGAATAAACTTGACAACTAGTAATTGCTTTAAGGTCAACCTCTTTGCAGTAATGTACATTGGTTTTAGGTAGGACACTGCGCCAATGTGTGGCCCAGGATATTATCTATACTATTTGGGCCAAAATTATTAGTTTTTCACAGTATCAACATTCAGGGCTGGCTAACTCACGGTACGAGAGTTGCCCACTATAAGCTGATATATAGAGCTATGTAGATAACTTTATATAGGCAGTCCCTGACTTTCAGGGGCGCTGTCACACGTTGCGTTGCAAAAAGCCAGACCCCGCAGACAAACCGCGACCAACGGGCGGTACGCGGTCCAATCGCATCGGCGTTTCTCTATGGTTCTATTGAAACGCCGATGCGAGTGGACCGCGGAACCGCCGTGGGCGCGGTATGGTCTGGTCTGCGTGTTGCAAACGACAGAGTGTGACAGCGCCTCCAGACACTCTAGTTACAGACGGACCTCTCTGAATATCTGGTGAAGCTCCTCTGGCGTTCTTGTCCCAGGCGCAATGTTAGCTGTAAGGGCTGGAATGAGTTATTTTAATAACCTTCTTCTCATGACAGCAAAAAAAATTAAAAATCCAATTGTCCAGTGACAAAATTTTTTGACTGAAGTTAGTTACCTGTTCCGACTAACCAAAAAAATCAACTTAAGTACAAACCTAGAACGATTTTGGTTAGGTTGAACATGGGTATTTAGGTTCTATTTCTTTAACCATGGGACTGCCTGTATATCAGCATCGGGATAAGATATTATCAACCAATATGCCCTGCAGTTTAAGCATGTGCAGTTTATGCCGAAACCATTTTTTCAACATAACTGGTACTTTTGTAGCTTTAGCATTGGGGCCCAGACTAATCATAAACACAGTGAGAATGATGGATGACATGAATACTGTATTACCGCACTGTCCCACGTGTTCTCACAATCCTTTTTTTGGTGTAATAAAAATATTTAAAGGGGGTCAAAATATTTTTTTTTTGCCAACAATCGATACAGGTGTTACAATGAGGTGCGTGCCAAACCCAAAACCCAGACGTCCAGCGTAGTTTAGGTTCGGGGCATCCAAAAACCCGCCATCTTCAGCATGAACTGAACATTTGCGGTTGGTCCGCTCATCACTAGTCACAATGGGGAGATGTATAAATGTGTTGTCTTAAGACCAGTGCAGAGTAGAACTAAAAACAGTTCTCTGAGTTGTATTCAAATTACTCCCTAATGCTGGATTATTATCTGGTGCAGTATAGGCCCATTCACAATTGCGTTGCAGATCACGTCAGAGTCGATAAGGGGAGCGTCAGGGTTTGGTCAGTGAAAAACTGACATTTGAATCAGAGTGCAATCAGTTTTTCAGTCAGAGTTGTTCAGGTCTCAGTTTTTCACGAGCGTTTCAATGCCAATTCATGTTTCGAGTGTAAACGCGCATATTAAAAAAAAGGTGTGTGTGAAAAAAAAAATGACAAGTCTGAAAAAAGCCCATTGATTACAATGGGTCAGAGTGCCAAGTGCAAAGTCGCACGTGAAAAACGCAGGTGTGAAAGGGGCCTAAGACTTTGCAGATCCTATTAGTTGATCTCGATTGCTGCACCACAATATAGCACATGCTATTTGCTGCCCGTCACAGACCCAAGGTAAGAGGACCGCCACCTTTTTGGGCGATTCGGAATAACTGCCTTAAAATGGTCTAAAACCTTCAATAAATGTGGTGTATGGCATTTTCAGGTGCAAATATCCTGCGTTATGGCATGCACAATGAGGGATGTCTGAAACCCCAAAAGTCCCACTGGTATGGAGTAGGGCGGGGAATTGTGGTCAAGACATTTACACCTACCTTGTCTAGCTGAAATCCAGATTCTGGCGGCGGGGGACAAAGAGAAGCATGATGCAGACTGGTAGAAAGTTTTGGTATTATGAAGTTTTAAGTTAACATTTTTTTGTGTGAGACACTAGGATAGGTCAGTTGGGCAATGGTCTTTGTGTACAGCATTGTAAATAAAAAAAATGTCCCTTTGTAAACACTTTTTTTATAGAGTCATAGGGAAACACATTTTTAGTGCAAAATAAGTTCATTAATGCTTGTTTGGAAACTTCCCATGCAAAATTTGGGCGCCGCACAGACCACAAAAATTGTATTTTGGCTGAGAGAGAAAACTGTGAACACGAGGAATAGAGTTCTTACAACTTAAACACTTGACCAAAACCTCTGGCAGTTTTGCAATATACGGACTGATGTCCAATGTCAATAGAAGTTAAAGGATAAATTCATCAATAGACTTTCTGATCCGGATACATAGTATGTCTCTGGAGGCCAATAAATGTGTAATAACCAAGACATATATAGCAGAGCAGGTAAAATATAAGGTTCGGAGGGTGAGGGGGGGAACCCACCAAGGTTAAGGGCATCATAAAGGGTAGCAATTGAAGTGGTCTTGTGTGGTGAATGCGATAGGGTTTATAATGTTTAGAGGGGGAGATTAGTTGGAGATAATGGGTTCACCTTGACTTTAATGCCCCTTGAAGCCTTTGCAGGGTTCTAATTGGAAATCACCTAGAGCGCCAGACAGGTTTGTCCTGTCCTCACTGCTTTCAAGGAACATATAAGATAGAGTAGTGGTAGCGGGTGTAGAGAAACATGGACATGATGGGAAGATAGCTGGACTATTTGCAGAGGGATGTATAAGGATGTCAGAGCATTATTGTGGTATGTTAATAGAATTTATATTACTATTGCTAAATTACATTAATGATCATTCTAGTCATGGAAAAAGTACTGTAAATTCTTGGCGTACAACCTACATGTTTGCTCACAGGGTCACAGGTTGTTGTGAGCAAACTAAACAAAAAGCTTAGCATGCACGCGAAGAGAAAGATCTTGGAGCAATTGTGTCAACGGTAAGCCCACGTAAGAACACTTGGGGCGGATTGATAAGACGGCGTTGGTATCAATTCAGAAGTGCGTTATTTTGTAAATTTAATTTTGTAAAATCCAAGATTTGATAGATTTTCATTAATACATGGTGCCACAAATCAACTGTAGGCTACATTGACAATTCTGTAGGGGGGACAATATATATATACGGCTGTGCGTCTTATACGGTGTATAACGGCAGTGGTGGCACGGCCACATACTGGAGCAAACCGTACCATTCAGTAGATGGGAGCAAAGATAGGGACATGACACTGTATGAAGACTGTATTGGAATCTATTTTGTAAGTGTCTGAAATGCGGAAACCCAGTGCTTGGATGTCTCGGCACCTCAGTTATTGTGTATAGGGAGTGCGGAAGATACCACAAGCACTGGGCTCTCAAATTTCTGACGAGCTATTGTATTGAATAGAGTTTCAGGACACAGACTTGATCTGGCGCTCCCCATCAAAATAATAAGATCGGGGACCTTGGGGATCAGATAACATTCAAAACTTGATACAACACACAGTAGCTTAAAACTTTGTATAATTCCTGTTGATCCCGGGCGTTATTGTGCTGTTATATTAGGGGTCCGGAAGGAATTTTTCCTACTTTTTGCCAATTGCCATGAACCTGGCGGGTTTTTGCCTTCCTCTGGAGCAACACTGTTTAATGTAGAATTAATTAAGTAGGACTTAATGGACTGATTTATTTTTATAACCTTATTACTATCATACTGAGATCCTATGGAGAGATTTGTAAGACCTCTTTAAGATGTATAGTCACAAATGATCAAAAGCGCGATAACCCTATATAGTATCTTTACGACAGGACGTATATGTTGTTGGTTCCCTTCGTCTGGAAGGCCAATAATGATCAGAAGTTTGCCTGCAGTTTCCCATATCAATGGAGTCTGTCACTGTCACCGTGGAGTGGAGACTCTGGACCAGAACATAACATTACTGGAGAAAACAAATAACCGAAAATCGGAAGACGACAGCTGTGTCACTTTTCAAAGTAAGTATAAAACAGCCTGGAGCGCTCAAACCATTCTCTGTTACAGTTTGTACAGAAAACAGCTGAGGTATGGGGGATCAGAGCGTAATTCTCAGACTTCATTGAGGCTTCACAGTCCGCAGTGGGTTTTCTATAGTAAAATGCATCTCACTACTTTGCATCACATGGACTTTACCAAATCAAAAACGGTTTTAAATTTCCTTCAGGCCCCTGATTGTGAACAAACAACATAGGATTAATCACCAAAAACGCCCAACCAACAAAAAATGTCGACGATAAGGGGGAGACTCTACACCTTAAGCAAAGGAGAAGTGTCTCATCAGCCTCGCATAATCTAGCATTTATCAAACCGACAACCCCATCTACAAACACGGCCAGAAGGTAAGATTTATAATCATTTTTCCATACAGAGGGAAAAAAACATCCAAACTTAGGGGGTTATTTTATCATTAGCCAGCTCCTTGGGAAAGTATTGGGAGATATTTCTCATCGCTTGGCCGCGCGGGGCCCTGAATATGATAGCCCCGCCGCTGCAAATTCGCAGCACGCGGAATCAAGAGGCGTCGCAGCACGCAGCTTATCCTACGCGTAAGAATTAAAACGCAGCCGGCGACTTTTACGTATGAAAAGCGCGGCAGCAGCGAGTGCGCAGGCGCATTTGCGATTATTTCAGGGCCTCTGAGCCACTGGCAGTGAGCAGAGCTCTGATAAATATCCCCCTATTATGATATTTTGGGCTCCGCTGCCATCAGATATAAAGTGGCCATAAAGTGGTTTGGCCTTTAATAATTGTTCTACAGTCTATTCTCTGTCTGGGATTTTTTTTCAAAAAGTCCCAAAAAAAAAAAGTATCAACACATGAGGGTATTTATCACTGGATTTCCTGGCTTTTGTGGCACAAAAAACGACTCAAAGGGGGATATTTATCATACGTGGCGCTCGTGCGCGGCTTCGACTCTTGATGTATCGGGGACTGATTGCAGCACAGCGTATGAAAAGTCGCCGGCAGCAGCGGAGTGCGCAGGCGCGGGGGAAGTAACGACCCGCGGCCTGGCCCACTCCCGGCCCTGCCGCGCCCTCCGCTAGACCGGCCGCGCCACAGATCGGGGAAATCATAGCAAAAGCTGGCGGCGCAGAGGTCCTGATAAATATCCCCCAAAGTAGTGCATTGAGAGTTTTTTGAGAATTTTCACTGCTAAAAAGTCTCACAACAGCTATTGTATGCCATTAATATTTGGATAAGCATACAACTACTGCTTTCGTGCAACACCGTTGCAAATCAGCTTCATACTTTTGCAAAAGTTCTTATTAACGGGACCAAAGGCCACTTTAATGAATCTGAGGACAGCGAAGTGCTAAAAAATAAACATAGGAAAAATGTACCAAGGAGCTCGGTCTGATGATAAATAACCCCATAGACTAGCAGTGGATTGAGTAAGTTTGAGAATTTTTCTGAGCGTTTTGCAAAAGTCTCAATCACAGTATCTGGGCTTTCACAGTGTTGACTAGCAGTAATTTAATGTTTAAGCCAGATTAGGAGAGGTGTAATAGTTAGTCCTGTGAAAACGTTTTTAGCTGTGAAAAGTCTCAAAAAGCCATCAATTCGTGACTATCGGAGACTTTTTTTTTCGCAAAAAAAATCCCAGGAAAAACCAATGATAAATAACCCCCATAAGTTAATAGGAACAACAAAATTTGTGTGAACCTTTGAAAACATTTCCTCTAAGATCCTCCAGAACAGGAATCGGGGTTGTAATTCCATAGCGTTAGTTGTTCCAAAACTCTGCGTTGGGATGTTTAATTATTTTGAAGGAAATCTTTCCATCAAAAGATGCAATGCGGCATTTTCTTCCTTGCTCATCCTAGAAAAGTATTGTATAATTCAAGAGCCATAGAGGAGGCCCTTAATTTGCAAAGTCTCGATTAAAGAGAACTCTTAACTTCCTGGACCTAGTCTAAAGACTCTCAAACCAGTTCATTGCACTGTACATGAAATAATTCCCACATTTCAAACAGGGTTCTCTTACAGTTGGAAATTCATTTCCTCTGGAATTAAGAATACGGTCTGGCTTTATCCAAATCTGTCATAGATTCTGAATCATGCTTGATGGTAAAGTGGGTGCCATCACGTAGCAAAAGACGGATGGTCCTTTTACCATCCAAAAATACATAAGTATTTGCTATTTTCAAGAATCCTATTAAAGAGCATCAAGGGCAGAAGTTCTTACTAACATGCAAGTTGGCCTTAGTTGCAAAGTCTCCCACAAGGAGAACTATTAATACAGTGTGTATTTGTATGTGGTACTTTCATTTTTCTAGTTATCATGTCTATTTTTATGCAGTTCAGTTCCGTATCGCAGCTGTGGATGAAACATTTCATGCAGTGGTCTGAGGAGGTAAGTGGGAGAACATAGTTGGGCTGAGTCAATCATGGGGGGTGAGAGGAGTATTTATTGCCCTCTGATGTATTCGCGTGAGCTGTACAAAATTTATTTCAGACCAGGTCCTCCTGCATAGAAAGTAAGCGCCAGCCAAGGACCTTCTCACATTTGAGAAGCAAGTGGCGGACAGAACCCCTGCACTGGCCCACACTGCACCCGCACACTCACTTTACTACCCTCCCATGCCCCCCCACCTGGGTCTTCTAACTTTAGATGCAAGTTTCTGAATAAAAATATTCGAATCATAAAATTACAATATTTGTATGTTGAAGAACCAAAATACAGTAGGAAGCTTTCCTGGAGGTTCGCTGTTTCCCTTCACTAACATATGATTCTTGTCAGCAGGATTTATGTTTGAAATTTTTTGTTTTCAATCATTTAGGATCTCAAACATTAGAAAAAAATGATCTATTTCAAAATGTATCTTTAAATGTCCTTCTTCTTTTGTTACAGTTCCTAGTGGTTTATGTTTGACGGGTACAGAGAGTTTACATTGTTTGACAACCACTCATTACTTCAAACAATACCATAGTACAGAGAAGCTGGCGTTATGGGTGGCAAACTGGCACTTGATCAGGGCCCCCGGTCCTAAAGTTCCCCCACCCCCCCACACCAACACATGTAGACTTTTGGTGGGCACGAGGATTGTGTTGCTCTCAACTACCCATTGGTTGAATTCCGGGGTTGAAGATGTTATCATTATCTTGTATAGTTATCTACGCCTATAATTGTCTAATATCTATCATTATATATCTGTCATTTACACCACTTATCATCTATATGAGCTTTTGTCTATATCTTCGAATCCTATCTATATTCACCAATACAATCTTCTACTCTATTTACTGTTATATATCTCTATCATCATATATCTGCTAAGATATAATTTTATATTCTACATTTATAAATATATTGCTATCTATAAATCTTTCATATTTATCTTCATCACAATCTCTGTCATCTGATCATCTCCTCAGCTCTCAGCCCCACCTTTGCCTGCACTGACAAAGCCCAATCCTCTCCACTGAGTCAGCACACAACAGGCTTGAGCTCGTGAAGAGAGCAGGTGGGAGCGATTGCTGTACAGGAGCACAAAGGGTGGGTGCCGAGAGCAGAAATGTTTTGTTTTTTGTTTGGGTGCCATGAAAAGTGATACAGAAAATTATATGGAAATTGTATCATATTCTTATGGTTTTCTAGATCTCGATGCTTGCGTCAGTGCAACGAAGACAAGCTTGTTTATCTTCTGAAGCTAAACACTGACTCCATGGTCATGTGATGTCACACAGGGCACGGCTCTCGTATAGCGACAGGTAATCAGCTATGTGATATAACAAGAAGTGTCCGTGATGAAAATCAACTGACCAGCGAAATAAAGAGCCGTGCACCTGTGTGACAACACATGACAGAGGAGATAATGAGCCTTGCACCTGTGTGACATCACATGACCGTGGGCCGGTGTTTATCTACGTGAAGTAAATAATGAAACTCCCTGTGTCATGTCAGCAAAAAGATATAAAGAAAACTGTGAGGAATTGATAAAGAAAGTTTAATGGAAAGTTGTAAAACTTTCCATTGCACAAACAATATCAATTATTAACATATTGAGAAAGTGGTGCAGGCAAAACTTTTCATAAATGTATATTGGTAAATTACCTCATATTCTGCCCCCTACATGCTGCAAAAATCTTGAGGTGAGATGGTCAACCCCTTTGTTTGTAGCCAAAACATTGGGGGTCATTTACGAAGGGCCCGATTCGTGTTTTTCCAACGTGTTACCCAAATATTTCCGATGGCGCCGATTTCCCTGAATTGCCCGGGATTTGGCGCACGCGATAGGCGATCGGATTGTGGCGCATTGGCGCTGGCATGCACGCGATGGAAATCAGGGGGCGTGGGGGAACGAAAACCCGACGGATTCAGAAAAAAAGCCGCATTAAAAAAAAAAAGTGTTGCGGGACTCGCGCTTACCTTCACTCAGCCTGGCTTGGTGAAGATCAGTGCATTCAGCGCAGCAGTGCCACCTGGTGGACGTCAGAGGAACTACCTTAGTGAATCCCGGGCCGGACCCGAATCCACCACAGAGAACGCGCCGCTGGATCGCGAATGGACCGGGTAAGTAAATCTGCCCCATTGTTCTATTTACATATACATATGCTAAAGACCGATGGAGGGATAGACAGACAGATATAAGATAGATGATAGATATGATGATATGAAATGGATGATTGAAAAGTTATGTTTTCTTTTAGGATCCCCGAAGAAATCGCATCGCCCAATGGATGAATTTGGAGACAAAGAAAGGGATAGCACAAGAGTCCTTCCTTCTCACCTCTGAGCCTCAACTGGGAACTTATAAACTGATTGTCCAGAGGAAAAAAGGCTCACAAATCGAGCAGCAGTTTACTGTGGAGGAATATGGTATTCACTGTTACAATATTCTTATTCTGCTGATGCATAGAACAAATATAAATTGGTAACAGTATTCTCAATACTTTGCAGAAACTACTAAAGCAATTAAAATGGCAACTGGGACAAGACCATCTGACTGTTCTTTAACCTCATCAGCCAGACATCCCTGTCCATAAAATGGCTAAAGATGGAGGATCATGTCATCTCTGATTATGAGCAATCACCTTGCCAGGACCTTATAATAACATTCATAAATATAAGATCAAGGTCCTGGCAGGGCAATTGCTCATAGTCAGGTAGAGATCACATGACTCTCCAAGTGCAGCCATTTTATGGACAGTAATGTCTGGCTGATAAGGTAAAACACAGGAGGCTTCACTTTACATATCAAGAAATCTGTGTAGTATATTGGCATGTTCCCCAATGTGGCCAACCCATAAAATGTTCTAATGTCAGGTTTTTTGTAAGATGTGGCAGCACCCACTAAAATATATGATATATCTTGATGATTAGGGATTGATTTTCATATTTACCTTTTCATATTTAGTTCTGCCCAAATTTGAGGTGAAGGTGACCGTGCCCCCAGTTATCACTATTTTGGATAAAGAAGTTGAAATAACCGTATGTGGAAAGTAAGTTATTAATATAAAGAACCATTGAAAAAGTACATTGGACCTGAAGGTATGAGGCTACAATATGCAGATAGGTCCTATGTGTCCAGTAGCTGATAACAACACGGGAGGTTTGGGCAGCAGCCAGGGCTTCTAGGGGGGCCCGTGGTCCCCAAAAACACCTACCAAATTTGATACTGCCCTGCAGAGATAATGAGAAGGACCTCTGGCCTTGAAAACATCATACAGGTATATTAGAACCCTTCAAGGGCATCTGTCGATCTTCCAAAGGTCCTTAACAGCAGGACTAGAAGACGGCAGAAGGAATACTAGAAGCTTGTTTCTGGTACCGTATGTAGGCAGTAAATATCAAACCATTAAAAAAGAATTGGACTAGGTTGTGCCCACAATTTACTTCCCTCCACCCTCCTTGCTATTGGACATTTGCTCCAAGCAGAACATTGATTATTTATAAAGTTTATTAGGTGGTCTCTTACTCAGTCTGCCCCCTCCACCAAAAGGAGGTCTAGGTAATTTGGATATACAAATAAACTTCATTGAGAAATGTAAGGATCTTTAGGGGTCCAAATGTCTAAAACCCCCCACATGTGGGTCACAAATTTCTCCTTTATGGAAAAACATTGCTTAACTAACTTCTGGGGAACTGATAAAGCAATTTATTCAGCTATCTCCTTACATCCCCTTGCAAATGAATGTACACTACTTCTACATTCCAAGAAGGGAACTCTCACATTTAATTGTTTGTTGAACCCCCTGGGTTGGATCTCAGTAATTTTATCAATAGAGATTAGCGGGATTCGCTTTTAAGTTCAGGTCCGGGTTTGGGTCCAGAAATGTTGCTGAATTGGTGGCCGATCTGGTAAATTTACACCGCTACCAACTATCCATGGCTTTGATTGGCCAGCAGAGTCCCCCTGGCCAATCACAGTCATGGCTGGTAGTAAATAGGAGCGTTAATTTGCTTGATTGGCTGCGCGACCGCCAATCTGGCAATATGTCTGTGTCGTGTGGGACATACCTGGACCCGAACTAAGAGTTTGGTTCTGCCCATCTCTACTTATCAAGTTTCCCCTATAATTCATGAATATAAATGTTCTTCTATGCAAAAAAACCCTTTGAGCCCAGTCATTCTCTATCTCATGTAACAGAAATACTTGTCTATTTTAACAGGTACACCTATGGAAAACCAGTTTTGGGGCAAATCGATGTCCAAGCCTGCAGAATGATCTCAGGCCTCAGTTATTCTAACTGCCCTCTGGAAGAGAAGAGTGTATGTGAAAGCCTGACACATGAGGTTAGTACAACAGAATACAAGACAATGATACAAAATGATAAAAAAAAACACTTGATCCCCGACTTACCCCCAATATAGTCTGTAAGGGGCTTCCATGGCACTTTCTTGGTGCTTTTCTTGCTTCTCTTGGCAATATATGAAGACCCCCTTTTCTTACCATTTTTAAACAATTGACTTCCTTTTCAGGCTGATAAAAATGGATGTTTCTCACAAGTGGTAAAGACCAAATTCTTCCAAATGAAACGTTCCGGATATGAAATGAAACTTATTACAAGTGCAAAGATAACAGAGGAAGGAACAGGTGAGATAAATCAAGAGCTCAAATAGTTTAACACATGTTGGACCATGTGAAAGGACTTCATCTTTAATCTCTCTCCAACAGGAGTAGTACTTACTGGAGAAGGACAATCCGAGATCAAGCAGACTATTGCTAAAGTATCATTCCGACAGGTGGATTCCCACTTTAAACAGGGCATTCCCATCTATGGACAGGTGAGATGGGATGATGTCTGCAGCAGATCTGACCTATGGCATTAAAGAGAACCCGTCATGCAAAATAACCCCCCTAATCTAAATATATTTTCATAAACTGCCATTAGAGAGCATTGCCTCTATCCCTTCATTGTCCCTCTACATGCCTGTAAACCTAAGCAATGAGGTCCTAAAGCTGTATGCAAATGACCTGTGAAATGTCCAATGAAGCATTAGCATATTCAAGCTGTCCACTCTATTCATGAGTGGGAGGTACAGCCACACCCCCAGTGCATGACTGACAGCCTGTATAATGGTGTGAGGCTGTATAATGATGTGCTTGCTGGTGGCCACGCCCCCTGCAGCCTGTGTGTGCATGTGTGTGTGTGTATAGGAGAGATACAGCAGCTCCAGGCAGCCATGTTACAGCAGAACATGTCAGATTCATGTGTAGCTGATGTGTGTCTCTCACCTGTATATTGGGAGGATGCAGCATGTCAGCAGATGCAGCAAACACACACTAGCAATGCTTTACTATACATTACACACAGACATGAGCAGGGGGAGGAGAGGGGAGGGGGAACAGGGGTGATATCACTGCCTCTGTGACCAGCCTAATTTACATAATAAAGAAAAGATGATTTTATAATGATTAATGTATGAAATAACTAGATAAAGGCTGGGATGGGATCCTTGTGAGCTGCTCCAACAGGCAGAGGTGACAGGACTAGTGACACAGACCTGATGACAGGTGTCCTTTAAAGATGACCTCTCACCAATTTCATGCACCACCAATGCCATCTCTTTATTACTTCTTACAACCTACTTTGTTGTGTCAATCATCTGGTGTAGTTGGGATTTTATCGTTTCCAACTGCAGCCTTAATAATCAGCACACTCAGATCACAACATGTCCAAAGTGATTTCATGTAATTGGAGAGCAGCACCCATTCGAAGTCTATGCCAGGTTATAGAAAGTTTGGCTGGCCATGGGGTCCCTGCCCTTGTTCCTCATCCATCCACCCCAACATCTTTTGGCCAAACAAGTAAGCAAATTCCTTGGCTACTTATTCATACCTTGGCACATACGGCAAGATACATCGTCCCTAATATGTTAATTAGGCCCTCTACTTATTGGCCAGTGGAAGGATGTCAGACTGTAGCCCAGGACCGCCCCCTAGGACAGTAAAGAGCCTGAAATCAAATCTAATGGCCCAGATTGCTCACAAATGGTGGAGCAGTGCTCATTAAAAAATGCAAAAGATTGGAGTTGATGGAGATGGTGAAAGATCCCTTTTAATACATGGCAAAATCCCGACCCATCTTCTAGTGTCCTCATATATTTATCTCATATTCAGTTACTTTGTTAAGTAACTAGATCTTACAGGCGGTGTACATCGTGAGTGTATATATAGTGTATGAACACGACCCTTTGTTCATTTCATCTCATATTCACACCTCACATACATTTGAGCAGATCTTCCTTGAAGACGCCGCTGGAAAGCCAATTCCAAACGAGAATATAACCATCTTTGTAAGCGGCAAAAACTTCACCTACACAACTGGACCTGACGGAACCACAGATTTTTCTATTGACACCAAGTCTTTTCACTCATCATCTGTGTATCTCAAGGTGAGAAATATCAATCATTCATATTAAATAACTTCAATGGTATAGAAAATAGATTTGAATCTAAAGATTATTTTGTTTGTATTCGCACAGGCCGTTTACAAGACGTCAGAACAATGTTATAGTCGTTCCACGTTGTTTCCACGTTACGAGGAGGCTTCACAAACTGTTTCACGTTTCTACTCGCGGACAAAGAGCTATGTAAAGATCCAGCCCATATACAGGACACTGACCTGCGGAAATGATGAGATGTTCACAGTGTTTTATGCTCTCACTCCTGAGGGGGTTGGCAAAGCTACTGGTGTTCAGTTTTACCATTTGGTAAGTGTTTATCCATCCATACAGTTAAATGGGGTCTCTGATTAAGAGGTTTTTTTTTTAAATATATCCTATTAGTAAATTGTGGGACTATTTACATCTCTGGCTTGAAATCAGATGTGATACACCGAGGTAGAGGCACACATAAACTTGCCCCCTATCGCCTTTATTATTTGATTTGGTGTTCAAACCATAGGCGAAAGCACTGCATGCTTCTACTATTAAGAGAGGGATCAAAGTGGAGAATAGCTGGACAAAAACAGTGTTGTCTGCAGGCGACATACTGCGGTTTATCTCTGATCCGTTATCATGACTCCCAAGATGTTGGGTTTTAAAGTAAATCCTGCCAAATGTGACCTCTTGCTGCTAGACCCCCTTCTATTCATGGGACGGGCAGCAGTAAGGACTTTTGGGATTCACCTAACTAAATGCATAAAATTCATTGGCTAGACATCGTCCTCACTATATTTAGCTATTTGCCATTATTCCAGAAAATAAGTACTAAATTCCTTTGGTCGGAATCTTTACCTTTAAATATTTCTGGTAGAATACTTCTCATTACAATGATTAGGTTTTTTAGGATTGATATATCCCTTACAGATGTTCCTTCTGTTACTGAAAACAGTAGATATACAAGATCTGATCAAGGCCTTTACCACCTTTGTATCGCGAGGCAAAAGATATCCTTAAATATTCCAAATATTTTAGAGGGTTGAATTTCCCTGACGTGAAAAGTTATAATCATGCATGATTACTGCGTCACTTTACTGATTGGGTCCACAAGACTAAATTCTATTTCAATGTACAACTAGAACCGTCACTACTGCAAGCCTACGGCCTAGTACCAGCCCTACACATGCAAAGCTACCAAAGATAGAAAAACAGTGCTCCTGAGAGACACCATTGCAACATGGGAAGTGATATATGGACAGTTTGGTTTGTCCTTTCAATTCTCTAAACATCTCACTCTCTGGGATAACCCAAAGATTCAGGCAAGAAGGACGAGCAGCTTGTTTGCACCTTGAAAAGAGAGGGATATTAGACAACTGAACCAGACGATCCACCCAACGGAACCAAGGCTAAAATCTTTAGCTGAACCTAAAACCAAATACAATCTGCCAGATAGGCAGGACTTTTCTTATGCCAAGTTAGCAACATTTTGCTCTTATAAACTACACAACCTAGCAAACAAAATATCCGCCAACACCTATGATAGACTATTTGGGACGTCATATGGAGATCCATTTTGATACTTTCAATTTTGTTGGGTAGAAAAAAAGAGGGGAAGCATTGGAAAGGGCAATTAAGAGCAAATGATGTTTCTTCTTGCATCCTGTTGCAATGGGAATGGGTGCGCAGACACATTGGGGCAAATCTACTTAGCTTGTTCTGTCGCAATACCCGATTTGGACGGTCCGGCGCAATTCATGGACATCGTGCGCCCGAGTTCCTGCATCCATCGCTTCCCGGTCAACACAATTCTAAATGTTAAATCTTGCGCGTTGTCTGAATCCGTCGGGTCCGACGGGTCCCCTGATTTCTGTCGCGTGCAAGCTGGCACTGATATGCCAAAATCCGATCACATGCAACAAAATCCTGGGGCAATTCAGCGCAAAACGGAAATCATCGGGAAAGCAGATGAAAATGCGCTCTGCGGACCCTTAGTAAATGAGCCCCTATATGAGCAAAGGTTGAGGGAGACCCTCTGCAAATTATTCCATGCTGCCATCTACGCGTTCAAGATCTAAAACATGACACTATAGAATAACAAAATTCCCAAAGTACATTGCACCTTTGGTGGATTTATATCGTACTATATGGATGTCCCAACATACAATGGATGAAAATTTGCGATCAGATTGACAAATCATACTCCGACACTCTCCCACTCCATGCCTTGTCTCTCCATTCCATTCGGCATATCCAGTGACCAGAAAGAAGATGGTTGAGTTGTTGTTACCATTTGTGCATGTCACACTCCTGGTAGCCAAACCATTGATTGGATTATTCCTTTCCTACTTGGGTGGAAGTGTTAGCCCAAATTAAAAATTTTACCTAGAGGTGGACTAGGCTTATATACTGTACTCTCTAGAAGTATCGTAGGGCAAGTGTTAACCACGTTTCCTAGGTTGACCGTAGCTGTGCCAACTCAACTCAAAGTGGGTTACGATAGATTCCTAGTTATGCTCTAGCCCAGTGGTGGCGAACCTTTGGCACTGGTGCCAGAGGTGGCACTCAGAGCCCTTTCTGTGGGCACCCAGGCCTTCCTGCCAACAGAGAGTTTGCCAGACAGAACTCAGGGCTTCCTCTTGTGGTCCAAGACAGCCCAGGACGTGCTATGCTCAGCGCCATTTTAAAGCAATATCCTTGGTAGCCAGCCAGGATGATTGAGATGGTGTGGATAGATATGGGTTGTCGTTGGAGCTCCTGCTCTGGGTCCCCTGATTCTTTCTCTTCAGGGAACCCTGGAAGGAAGCTACAACCCAAATTTCTCCATCCTCTTTCTATTGTATTGTTGGACTCAGGAAACCAATACGATTGAAACCTGTGATACAGCTGGGATCAATAAGTTACTACTTAAATTGTCATTTTTCATAGTTTATACGGTTGAAAAAAGACACTTGTCCATCAAGTTCAACCAAGGAAGGGAAGGGATTGGATGAGGAAGGGATTTAGGGGAAACAATTCTATGTTGGCACTTTGTGACATGTAAATGGATAATGGTTGTAGTTTGGATACTCTGTCTCCAAAAGGTTCGCCGTCACTGCTCTAGCCCTTTGAGACCTTGCATCACAATATCTACCTATGAAATTAATTTGCTTGGGTCACACAACCATGCTTGTTCTGGAAATGCACACCAATATTTCTTGAACTGAAGATGGTCTTGGGAAAAGTGGCTTTGGGGAAGAGCTCCTTGTTCTACCAGCTGGAGTGGTAAGCAAACAATACGAGTTTCTTCTACTCCTGATGCCTCCTAACTAGAGATGAGCGAACATGCTCGTCCGAGCTTGATGCAACTGCCGCTCACTGGATGTTTTTTCTTTTTCGGACCATTCTCTGTAGCAGTTGGACAGGTGTACCTAATAAAGTTGCCGGTGAGTGTATTTAGCCCATAAAATTCTATTTGTACTAATTGACCATCATAATAGACTGCTTGACGACTGTTATGAATAGCTGACCACAATTTCAGTAATGGGGTTCCTCCTAGTTGGATCTACTACCGTATTTTCCTGAAAATAAGACAGTTTCTTATATTAATCTTTGCTCTTAAAGATGCACTAGGTCTTATTTTCAGGGGATGTCATGAACAAATATGAACAAATATTCACATGTATTGTTTAACACATAAAATCAGCATTTATTAACCCCTTAACGACTTGGCCTTTTTTATTTTTTTCACTTCCATTTTTCACTCCCCACCTTCAAAAATCAAATTTTTCCACATAAAGAGCTCTGTTATGGCTTATTTTCTGCGTAACAAATTGCACTTCATAGTGACGGTATTTAATATTCCATGGCGTGGGAAGCGGGAAAAAATTCCAAATGCAGTGAAAAAACACATTTGTGACGTTTTCTTGTGGTCTTAGATTTTACAGCTTTCACTGTGTGGCCCAAATGACATGCCTACTTTATTCTTTGAGTTGCTACAATTACGTGCGACCTTTTGATCCCTTTTTTAAAAATTTTTTATATTTTCAAAATGGCAAAAAAATGTAATTTTTGACTTTGGACGCTATTTTCAGTTACGGGTTAAACCCAGTGAAAAACCATTATTATATTTTGATAGATCGGACATTTTCGGGCGTGGTGATACCTAATGTGTTTATGATTTTTACTGTTTATTAATATTAATATCAGTTCTAGGGAAAGGGGGGTGATTTGAATTTTTAGGCTTTTTATTAAAAAAAAATTTTAAACTTTTTTTTACTTTTACTTTTTTTCAGACTCCCTGGGGTACTTTAACCCTAGGTTGTCTGACTGATCCTACCATATACTGCCATACTGCAATAGGGCAGTATATGGGGATTTTACTCCTAATTCATTACAATGTGGTGATGTCTGATTTTCGTGAGAACCAAAACTGTCATGGCAACGGATCACCGCTCCCCGTGACGTCATCCAGCGCAACAGTTGAAGCTGTGCTGGAACATTACTGCGCTGATTTTGTATTAAAAAAAACCCTAAAGGCTTCAAAGATGTCTACATATGTACAGTGAGGATTATAATTAATCTAGAAATTAATGAGGTATAATTGATGGAGAAAGGTCATAGTTGATGGACCCATATCTTTTTTTCATCCTACATAATTAGTTTTGTTCAGGTCCTCCAGAGAGAGGGATTTCTAAACCTGTCAAACTCTGTAAGTCCTTACATGGCAGGGGTTGTGCTTTGTGTTTATGTACAATAACATAAGTGGAAATAATAAACTTTTCACTGGAAAACTTTGGGTTAGTTCACAGTTTCAGTACATTTCTTATAGGATATGAGAAAATGACTCATAGGACACAATTTACTGACACTTTACATTAAATTGCTATTTCTCCCCAGTGTAAGAGAAGCAATTGTCATATGTACCATTTTCTTGCAAAAGTATTGTATTTGTTATTCTTTAGTATAATACTAAAACTCCAGAAAGCAATTTTATCAACAGAAAAACATGCTTTAAACTACAATATTTCTTTGAGGGCAAAAAAAGATAAAAAAAAACAAATCTCCACATGGAAGCAATTTTCATGTAAATTCTCAAGATTCAGAACATATCGGTAAAGCAAATCTTTTATTTTGCCTCTTTACTGTGAGAAGTGACTTGCAGTTCAGACTTGTCTACAGTGTTTATTCATAGTGATCTCAGAGGTGATTTATCACACTGTTACACTGGAGGTCTACAACAATTTAAATTAGAGCTTTTCAGCACTGACATTAAATCTATGGAAATAAATCACTTTGGAAAGCCCATTATTTCTTAATTACGGGACATATTAGTGTCTAGGTTTTGAAAATCTCTTGTGGCTTCAAGGAACATTTGGTTAGGAGGAAAGTTTTCACTTAACCTTCCTTCTGTGCAACATGTCAAAAGAACATCTATATCTCATGAACATTAGGATGCAAGTATATATTGTCAGTACAGATTTATCTTTAAGGCTAACATCACACTGAAATATTTTTTTCCATAGAAAACTTTTTATTAATTTAATATGGCACCCTACAAAGAAAAATGAAAACAATAATAATAATTTTGCTACATATTAATAGGCAGTGATGTCTACGTAATTTACTGAACACAGACTAATAATAATAGATTACACAGCGCTGCACAGCACTTGCCAAATCAGTCCCTGTCCCCATGGGGCTCACAATCTAAGTAACTTACCAGTATGTTTTAGAAAGTGGGAGGAACCTGGAGGAAACCCACACAAACATTGAGAGAACATACAAACTCTTTGCAGATGTTGACCTGGATGGGACTTGAACCCAGGACCCCAGTTCTGCAAGGCTGTAGTTCTAACCACTGCACCACCGTGCTGCCCTTATTTATTTTGTCACATCATCCTTGGAATTACCCCCATTCTTGTCCCATTCACCATACCAATAGGCTTTGCATCCCAGTTTATCGTGGTGTAATCACCCCTAATGTGGGCTGACCTTTGTATTCCTTTCCTTCCCCACACCAAGACTCTGCCCAGTTTGTTGCCATTCCTAACGAATACATAATAGTCTTTCATATAGTGGAGGGAAATTCTGTCTAAAATTCTGTCTAAATTCTAAAAATAGGCTCTTACCTCTTAGTTGATCTGATGCAAATTCCTCCAGTTTGGATGTAAGACCAGAACTGAACTGGTGGAGTTTTTTGCTAAAGTCTCGTCTGTTTTTGGGGGACACTATAGTTAATCGAGCAAGCCTTGCGTTCTCGGCCATGGGCGCACCTGCCTGCTTGCCAACCGCCAGCCTTTTTTATTTGCAAATACTGCTACACATAAGAGCAATCAAAAATGTAGCAAATGGAAGGGGCATGCAAAGAAGAGCTATATGCCGCGTGATGGAAGGGGACATAGCCAAGGGAGGGAAGGAGCATAGAGTTGTAGCTGACTTAAGCTTATTCACAAGGTGTGTGGAACTGATCTGTTTCGTATCCATATCAATTTTTTTTTCATTTTTTTCAAGTCCCCAAAACCCCATGGTTTAACATTAGTTAGAAGGCATATCACCTGCTTCTTCAGAAAATGGATTTGTTGAATAAACTATAAAAGAAAAATAATACAAAATAAAGTCAGTATGCTATCTGTAAAAAACAGAATAGTATAATGAGATAAAAATGGATGTGTAATAAGCCCTTAGCTGTTTTCTGTGTGATGGGAGGAGGTGTGATGGAGCAGCAGGACTTTCTTGGGCTTGTAGCAGAGACACCTTCATGAACAGAGAGAGAATTTGTTAATAGTCTGAATCTAATTCAGATGGATTTTTACAGGGAAGCGTTACTTTATATAGTCATCCATACAAACTGACCACCACGAAGGGTAAGAAATTTTCAATGCATCCATAATTGTAAAATAATTGTAATATAAAAACAATAGGCAATATAACCAGTCACCAGGAATGTGATTTGGAGTTGGTGACAGGTTCCCATAGCCTATGCTATGCTGATTTTAAAAATGCCTTTGTCAGCATTCTGAATCATTTCAGTAGTTTATATAAGTTTAATTCAAAGTACCTGGCTCCTTGCCAGCAGCATGTGGTAAGTCCCCATAGGAGGGCAGCTGCAGCCTGTGTGTGCCTATGTCAGTCTTCTTTTCCCCTAACTCATACAGCTCCCTCACCCTCCCCATTTCCTGTCATGTGCATTGAGCAGGAAGGGGAGGGGTTGGTGGGGAGTGGAGCAAGAATGTATGAGGAGACCTAGGCACATGCAGGCTGCAGCTGCCCCTCCCCTGGGACTCACTACATGCTGCTGACAGGGATAATTTAACTCAAACTGTTATAAACTACTGAAATGATTCAGAATAGTATATTGGACCCTGTCATCAGCTAAAAACGACATTCCTGGTGACAGGTTTGCTTCATGGTTTAGCCTCCTCTCATTGTCTGTTTGTTGTATCTGAACTATTGTTAGAAACCCCAAAACAGCAGGGTAAATGGAGAAGTAAAGAAGCATTTTAACTCCTTAACTCAATACACATTTATAAATCCTTTGGTCATAAAGGGTGTATGGAGATGGCTCACAGGGCAAGGACCCTCCATACAGGGCAGGTATCTGGTGTTATAGGATTTAACACTCTACATACTATGTACATTCTATGTAAAATGATCCATTCCCCTGCCGTTCAGTACTTTCTGGGATAGTGAATACCTACACAGGGGTCTGTACACAATCCCTCAAGAATGGCGATCAGTATTTTTTTTTTTACACAGGCAGCTAGGTCATCTTACGTATAATTTTCCTTTTGTGGAAAAACCCTTTATCCATACACACATTTACACACTGTAATGGAGACTTTGTGCATTATTAGTTCAAACAATTCCCGATTGCAATTAGGTATTTAGCCATTAACATTAAAAGCTGGAAATGTATGTATATACATGGCATTGTCACAGCCTGCTGACTTCAAAGCTGCCTTCTGTTGATGTTGTGCTAATGGTACAAATTATGGCATTTAAAAAATATGTTATACATACTGTATAATTTACTATACTAAAGGACTAAATGAATAAACAGACATACGTGAAATTGCACAAAGACGGCAAATGCAGAACTCACAGATCATTGACAGAAAATATATCATTACTAACGTTTACAAAGCATTTCTATATGTTTATGCCGGTGACGTAGTGTGACCCTTTATTATGTATAGAATATAAACACAAAGAAAACGTGGTATTCACATACAGCATACGTATTATGCCATATGCAGAGATGTTATCAAGTTTACGCCAACATAATAAATAGTGAAGTGACATTGTGGAGCAGGGTGTTAGCAATTCAAGTTATAGATTTAATTTAATCATTGTATTGTAGGAATAAAACTTGACAGTTACTACGGCACAGAGTTGGCTCCTAGATAGATTTTACAGGACTGTATATGAACTTATTAACAAGACCGTCATCGGGGTGAATTTGCGGCCGGGATATACGGCCCTGTAGACAGCAATGGTGGCCCGGTGGGGGTGTGGTGCCACATGTTCTGCACCGCACATGGGGAAAAGATTGAGCATCCTCTATGTGTACAGCCTTGGCTGTTACAACCCCATCCTGTCATTTTAACAAAGTATCAACATTTTATTCTGTCTTTAAATTCCTAAAGAGCAAATACAATGTAACAAACTGCATACGGTCTGCACAGGGGCACATGGAACTCATAAGCTTGTGAATTGTTAAGTAATAACCTAAGCAGTACTAACATTTGTTGACTCAAAGTGGAAGAATAATAGAGTAGGGCTTCTAAAATGTGTCTGCATTGGAGCATAATATTCAGCATACTATATAATTCAGTATGTATTAGTCCTACAAAAACAATAAATGACCAAATAAAAGGAATACTTTTATCTATGATTTTAAGTATATTAACAAGTATATAAATAAAAGATGAATCAAGTGTAAAAAAAAGAAGTGGATACAACAAAATGGGCACATTTTTTACATCCTACATTCTGGATCACAGAGCCAAACTAAAGAAGTAGCAATTCTCCATTAAACTTTAGAAAAACTATTCCATAACAATATACTGTTAACCCTCCAAAGGTATGTTTGACCCTCGTGCTTCGACACACATTTAGCTTACTTTTTACATCAGGAGGTGTCTCTTGGAAAGTCCAAATGTGAAATACATTTAGAGAAACCTCACCATTCATATTTGGGAAACCAGGATTAGATCTACTTATAAATATAGTGTGAAACTTCATCTTTTCAGCACATGGCTCCTGCTCCTTCCCTAAAGTGAACATCTGCCATCATGGATCACATCATTGTGCCTACCCAATACAAGTGGGGTAGATTTCTGCATAGGAAGGTAAAAAGACACACTTCTGTTCACATTTACAGTGTGCATGATCGTCTTTTCTTCCATATGTTATGTTAGTCTGAGCATGTGGCCGACGGTTATGGTAGAGTTTATGCAATACAAAAGTAACCAAGTGCAATCCTATATGGAGTAAAAAAAAATCTGTTATCCGAGGATCCATGTTGAGCTTATTTAATTGTTACTTCCTGTGAATGCTCCTGTGAAATTAAGAAAAATAATAAAACTAGTTCATTAAACTGCAACCTTAGATAAGCAATGTAAAGCTGTTGTTTTTTGGTGCCCTTTTTATAGTGGCTTACATAAAGGGGAACAGATGGCATTTAGAGTATTTTATGATATGTTTATGTTCTGCATTTATTTTTTTAACTAACTTTTAATTTTATTCTATACTGGGCCAAGTTAATCAAAAGCAATTCAGGATCTGTCTGGCTTTCTTTCAAGTTACGTTTAAAAACTAAATATAAATATGTGTCGCCTATCACATTTTCTTCATATTTGCAATTTTTTTTAAATTAACTACTTCTGAGCTATCATTGATGTTCAGAGAATTAGCTAAAATTCTAAATCTCCTTTCTGCAAATAAAAGTTATATTTTAAAATAATCAACTAAATCCACTACACCTTAATTCCTGTATGTCTCTAAAATGAAAGGAATCAGGATAATGAGTACTTAGAGAATTTGACAAGTTAAGAACAGGGGTGCTTTCAGAGCATGATTCCAGTTTATTAAAAACAAAAGGTGAGCTCTTCATGTGCTTCTGCACAGTGTAATGGCCAGTGAAGCTACAGCACAGAGGAACTCCGGTATTGCCCCCTTAGCCCGTATGGTTCATTAGCATAATTTTAAAAGTCGATTTTAAAAGGAAGGAGGTAATATATAACAAATATAAGAAAGTTATTTAAAAGCTTACACTTTGAAAGTGTACACCATTATTCCTATATGGATATAAATTGATCAGGATAATGAGCACTTGAGTATTAGGCAAAGACTAGGGGTGCTGTCAGAACACAATTCCAGTTTATTTAAAACAAAAGGATGGATAACAACCCCCAGAGCCCTTCAGTTGATTTTATAAAGAAGAAGGCCATGGATTACAAATATAAGAAGATTACCATGCTTGATTTTCATGGTATATTTTCTTTAAGTTGGAATAACTTTCAAAGCTTGAGTGTTCTAGTATAGCTACCTTGTTTCCCCAAAAATAAGACAGCGTCTTATATAATTTTTTGCTCCTAAAGAGGCACTAGGTCTTATTCTCAGGGGATGTCTGATTTTTCCATGAAAAACAATTTACATTTATCGTTGAACAAAAAAAATCAACTTTTCGAACATCCTTATGACTCTCCAAACTCTGAATTTCCTGCTGTATTTCTTGGGACTCCATCTCTATTAGAATCATTGGCCCCAGTCTCTTATGTTTAGTAAAAGAACTTTCCATAAATGACCCCTTCTTATCCTGTGATGGTATCACATTTGCAGCACAACAGTCACAACCTTCTGCAGGATCTAAAAGATTGCCTAATACTAATGTATGGTGTGGGGGGAGCTGCTGCAATGGCTGACGTTAGGTCTTATTTTCAGGGGAGGCCTTATATTTCTAAGCCTGAACAAAATTGTACTAGGTCTTATTTTCGGGGGATGTCTTATTTTAGGGGAAACAGGATAGTATCTTTGCAACAGGAAATGAATGGCCCCAGGAAATGAATGGCCCTTGACTAAATATTCAGTTGTGGATAAGGCAATTTTGAACTATTTATTACCTTATTATTACTAATTTATTTATTTGGATAATTTCACTTTTTCAATAATTCTCACTTTCTGCAATGGTATATATCTCTGATTGCTGAATCCATTTTTCACCCATCTACTGCCTTTGAATCCAGTCTCACTTTCTGCAATGGTATATATCTTATAATTGCCATTGTATTGAATGTGTCTGTTTCTTTCTCTAACATTTGACCTCTTTTCTGTCCTAACTGATTTAATGTTCATCCATGCCCTCAATGAGTTTGTTTTTCTCTGTTTAGAACTTGATTCACATTTGTTGAGTCCCCTAGATTATTTGTTTTACAAGCTAAATGAGGGCCTGGTCTCTTGTCTTCTCAGGGTATAAATCTAGTGGTAGTATAGGATGCTTGTATTCTTAGATGCTTGCATTGTTTAATTGCTTAGCATAATTTTCTCCTTAGTATAATAATATTCTGACAATTATGGGACTGCAGTTCTACATTGCAGTTAGACAGGGCAGGAGACAGATAAGATGGCAGAGAAAAATGAAAAATTATGTTTTTCTAAAAATGTTTTCCTGTTTTTGTTTGCTATGGTTGTTTTACTTGCCTACCGTCCATCTATTCCACCTGGACCAACTATCCATATCAATGCCTGACTTCTTCACACCACTTCTACACCACTCACAAATTCTATATGTGATGTAACCATACTAACTTATCACAGTTTTCTGCTGTGAAGCAAGAAATAACTTCCAATAAATATCTAAAGCATATTTTGTCTCTTCTCTTTCTCCTTCTGCTTGCTGCAGAAGGAGATCTCTTCTAACACAAGCCCACCTTCTGCTTGTTTTAACACTCCACGCAGAAACCCTGCTAACCTTATAAAGATTCAGTGTATCCCCTCTTCTCCTCCTCCAGCCGTAACCCCTTTTAGATGTTTCCTATGGAATGCCCACTTTGTGTGTAATAAACTAGAATCTGTTCGTGACCTCTTTCTAAGTCCGTTGACCTGCTGGCCATTATGGAAACATGTCTTATGGTGGTTTACACTTTTCTCACTTTTCCAGACCTGAGAATAGGCAGGGATAAAGGGGAAGGCTTACTACTTTCTCCACAATGCACTTTTCAGGTCATTCCTCCTATACTCTCTCTTACATTTCCATGCTTTGAGGTTCACACTCTCAGACGTTCCCGCCCATTCTCTCAGGTAACTGTAGTATACCGTCCTCCGGCTCACTCCATCAGTTATTGACCATTTTGTCTCCTGGCTCTCTCACTTTCTATCCTTTGACATTCCAAACATCATCATGGGGAACTTCAACATCCCTGTTAACACTCCCATTTCCCGTCCTGCCTTTCAGCTCTTAGCACTAACTACTTATCTCGGTCTTTTACAACTCTCCGATTCCCCCAATCACAATGAGGGAAACATCCTCGATTTGGTCTTCAATATCTTATTTTACCAATTCTTTCTTTCCACTTTCAGACCTTAACCTCCTTTCTTTTACTTTCAACAATCCTTAACCTTTCTTCTCTGAATCCTATCACCCATCATTCATACCGGAACCCACATGCCTATAACACTCCCTAACTGCATGAAATGTGAACTTTCTCTTTACTAATCCATCTTTTGTCCTATCTCCTGTCTGTTATACGGAAAACACCAGATACATACCAAGTTCCAGACCTCTCTGCGGCCACTTTCACCTTGGACCTTTTAAATAAGATGGCGACTGATGGCTAGTTCAAGCAGCAAAATTTGTATTTATTAAATTATTTATTATTAGTAGTATTTATTATTATTAAATTATTTTATATTGCTCCCTTATAAAGAATGGCTGGAACCATTGTACAATCTCTTTTACCTCTTGTGTCAACCCCTTCATCCTCATAGACTGTAAGCTGTTGTGAGCACCGCCCTCAATCTAATTGTTCCATATGAATGTTTGTACTTGGTAAGGTAATATTATATTTGTATATGTCCCCTTTGATTTGTAAAGTGCTACGGAATTTGATAGCACTATATAAATAAAGATGATTATTATTAATATTATTATTATTATTTTCCCCCTGTGTCCGGAGGAGCTGGAACAGATGATGTGTGCTATCCCTGTGCTTATCTGTATAAAAATCATAGATATTAACAATTTAATGAAATGTTAAATATTTTATGAAACAAGGTTATTTGGTGATGGATAAATTCATTGCTCTGTCAAACTCTTAGTTTCACATTACTTACTGTTTTATTTAATAAAGTCTAAGAGGTTTCATCTTACTTACTGTTTTATTTAATAAAGTTTAAGAGGTTATTTTAACCTGGTTATTTTATTTGGATTCTTAACATCTTGATTTAAGTAATTGATCTCTTCTCCAGTGTTTAAAAGCGGCAACATTACTTAGCAGTCCTCCCCACTGTGAGGATGATGTTGGATGTAATTTCCGATACAAAAAAGGAGAACTAAAAAAAATGTTTGTGACAATGTAGAATACAGAAGACAATACAGATTGGCCATTGTTACCGAAAGTGCACCAGGAAAATTATTACTGATTCAAGACAAAATCCCTGCCAGAGACCCAAATAAACTCTTCAGGACATACCCATTTCAATGCTTCATAAATTTGTACTTATTTTGTTGTACTTTTCAATAAGGATTTGTGGTAAAAATAATGAATTTGGAGGGTATGAGCCTACTGCAATCTGAAGGTCAATAATTTATAATAACGCGCAGAGGCACTTGCAGCTTTGCAGCGCTGGGGACCTGGGTTCAAGTCTGCAAAGAGTTTGTATATTCTCTCTATGCAGCGGCGAACCAAGCCTTTCTGCTGCCTGAGGCGAGCTATAGAGAGACCTCCCATATATATGTAATATATTAGGGACCAGATGTATCAGGACCAGATCCATCATATTGGTTTGGTATGAAAATAAAGCAAATCAAAATGCATACAGAATACCGCCATGTAGTATAAAATGCATACAACGTGCCACCATTTAGCATAAAATGCATACAGTGTGCCACCATATAGTATAAAATGCATACAGTGTGCCGCCATGTAGTATAACATGCATACAGCATACCATCATGTAGTATAAGATACATAAAGCATACCATCATGTAGTATAAAATACATACAGTGTCCCGCCATGTAGTATAAAATGCATACAGCATACCGCCATGTAGTGTAAAATGCATACAACATACCGCCATGTAGTATAAGATAGATAAAGCTTACCACCATGTAGTGTAAAATGCATACAGCATAATGCCATGTAGTATAAAATGCATACAATGCACCACCATGTAGTATAAGATAGATAAAGCATCCTATTGTGTAATATAAAATAGACACAGTATACCATCATGTAGTATAAGATATTTTTTTTTTTTTTTTTTTTTTTTAGTTTTTTAAATGCTTTATTAAGGAAATAAATTACATAATTTCCGTACCTTCAATAGCACATTCCCAAGAAATGTCATTTATACATACTAATTTGAGGTGCATATACCCAAAAGACATCAAATATATCATCAGATCTTTCATCTAACTTATCCCGCCCTCCCCCCTTGCTGGACAGGGCCGGGGAAAGGAAAAGAAGAAAGAAAAAAAAAAAAAAAAAAAAAAAAAAAGGGGAAAGAGAACAACCGACCATCAACGATTCCAGTGGCCCCACAATTCATTAAGTTTTCTGCCCTTTCTATATCGTTTTTCATATAAACATTCGTATGACCTAATACGTTCTACTAAATTTTGCCATTCCCTTATCGATGGAGCCTTATCCTTTTTCCAGTGTTTTATGAGCACCAGCCTTGCTAAAAACAGGACCTTTAGAATCAGATCTCGTTTACTTCTAATTCCTATATTACATGGGATATAGCCCAACAGACCAAGAGCGGCAGTTCGTGGAATAGAGCATCCAGACCGAGATTCAGTAATTTCAAAAACCTCCTGCCAGTAGTTCCCTATCTCCGGGCAATCCCATAAAAGATGCAGGATATCGGCATCAACTCTATTACATCGCATACAATTGGAATCTTCCTTTAACCCAATCCTGAACATTACACTCGGAGAGAAGTAAGTCCTATATAAAATATTTAATTGTGTACATCTATGATTTAAATTAATAGTGCTCCTAACTACATTCCTATAAATCTCACCCCATTGTTCTGTAGTGATCCCTTCTATCTGATTTGCCCATTTTCTTTGACTACTGTGATTAGTTTCTTGATCAGAATAAATCCGCAAAACACGATATATCTTAGCTAATTTTTTTGTGATTTCTCCTGTCTCAAAAATCTTTGTGAGTTTCTCACTCCCCTCTGTCATAAACAAGTCTTTATTTTTTTCCTTTTTGTATGCATGTGAAAATTGCCAATACCTAAATAAATCTCTCTCCTTAAGAATGCCAGCATCTACCCAAAATTGAAAGGAAGGTAATGACCCGTTTTTGCCCATTTGCTCCAAAGACGCAATTTCAATATTTTCCCAAAAACACACATCCTCCATTTTGCAAAGTTCTGGCATATTAAGATTATTCCACAGAGGTGTAAATTTAAAGCCCCCCACAATCCCTAACATCTTCTTAACTTCCCTCCAGGAGTTTGTCAATAATCTGGCTAGAGGTAGCTTCCTTATACCCAAACTATTAAGTTGTCCCGACTCTAATAGGGCTAAGATGGAAATGAAGCTTCTCCCGATCAAATTGGCTAGTATCTCAAGAAGCCCGCTTACTTTATTTTACCCTATAAATTGAATCTGGGCGGCCAAGAAGTAGTGAAAGAAGGAAGGCAGAGAGAGACCTCCCTTGCTCTTGTCCCTCGTTAAGGTCTCTTGTTTGATGCGCACCTTTTTCCTTCCCCATAACAATTTATTAATACTAGCCCGAATAAAGCCAAACCATTTCTTGTCCAGCCAACATGGACAGTTGCACAATATATAAAGAATTTGGGGCATTAGTATACTTTTAATCAGTACAACCCTCTCTGCTCGACTCAGCGGCAGGGAGTTCCAAGTATTCACTTTATGTTTTACTTTTGTCAGGAGAGGAGTCACATTCAGTATCATATAATCGCCAACATTGGCACTGACTTTTAAACCCAGATAGTCCAAGGATCGGGAGACCTTTAAACCAAGGTGTTCCAAATTGCTCATTGTATCCTTATCGAGGGGCATCAATATCGACTTCTGAACATTAATCTCAAAGCCGGAGTATCTGCCGAACTCGTTGATCACACTCAAGACCTTTGGTAATGACGTCCCTGAATCTTTCAAGCAAAGCAAAATATCGTCGGCATAGAGCATAATCTTATCAGTTGGGCCACCCATACCTGCTCCTGCGATTTCCTCGCAGGCCCTAACTTTTATTGCCAAAGGTTCGATAAACATAGCGAATAGCAAGGGGGACAGAGGGCATCCCTGTCTGGTTCCCCTTGTTAAGGAAAAAAAGGAGGAGAAATCGCCATTTATTTTGATACATGCTTTGGGGGTAACATAGAACAATCTAACCCACTCAACAAAAATATTACCCAGTCCAAATCTCTGTAGAACTTCCCGGAGAAACTCCCACTCCACCCTGTCAAATGCCTTAGAGGCATCTAATGACAGGATGGAGCGGGTCTCACCTCTCCCCAACTGTATATTCAAAAAGAGCCGCCTAATGTTTGTACTGATATGTCGGCCTCCAACAAAGCCGCATTGATCGCTGTGTACTAAAGAGGGCACTACCATTTTCAGTCTATTTGTCAGTACTTTAGCTATCAACTTAGCATCAGTATTCAAGAGTGAGATCGGTCGGTATGAGTCTCCCTCTATTGGGTCTTTATTTTTTTTTTTAATCAGGGCAATACCGGCCTCATACCAAGACTCAGGAAGCCTACCTGCAGCCTGTGCCTTATCCCATACCTCAACCAAAAATGGGAGAAGAATAGAGCCAAATCGATCATAGATCTCTAGTGGTAGCCCATCCAAGCCGGGAGAGGCGCTACGCCTAGATGAGAGTAGTGTCTCCTCCACCTCCTTAACTGTAATCGGGAGAGACAGTTGCTCCCTTTTTTCTACTTGTAATTTCGGGATACAAATACCGTCCAAGTACCCTTTTATCCTGTCAACAGTCACATTCAGGTCAGAGGAATAGACATTTTGGAAAAGCTGTAGAAATACAGCCTTGATCTCGCTCTGGCTATGTACGACTTCTCCAAAATTGTTCTTAATCGCCTCTATTCTATTCGACTCCTGCTGTTTCTTGACTTTCTGCATAAGCCGTTGAGATGATATTCCGCACTCACAGTGTGCGGACTGGCCCAAAAAAAATAATTTTTGCATAGCTTTATTAGATAAAAACTTGTTATACTTCTCTTGAGCCTGTTTATAGCTATCTAGGGAACTTTGCGATCTTTTCTCCTGAAAAGCCCTCTCCCTCTTAATAACTTCTTCCTTTAGCTGCCTTTCCTGTTTTGAGAACTCTTTTCGAAGAAATATAACTTCAGAATTTAATAACCCTCTCAAACAGGATTTTAGAGTGTCCCACAGCAAACCGTAATTATCAGCTGATCTATTTGAGGCTATGAAGTGGCACATTTCTTTCTTTATTTTATCTTCATTCGTCATCAGGGACAGCCAATATGGATTAATTCTCCAGGATCTACGTGGGGTCTCAATTGAGCCGGATAGTTCCAGCACCAGGGGAGAGTGGTCTGAGATTGAGCGGTTATCATATTTCATTTTTTTAATCCATCCCCTAGCCGATTCGTTTGCCAACGCCAGATCAATTCTAGAGAAGGTATTAAATGAACGACTAAAACAAGAATATACGGACTGATCACCATACAGTGACCTCCAAACATCTATCCATCCTACTTCTTGACAGAATCTGGCAAAGGGGGTATCCCCTACTCCTAAATTCCCCGACTGTTTGGTTCGTCTCCTTCCTGATCGGTCCTGTCTGTCAGAGAATACAGAATTAAAATCACCGATAGCTAACACGGGACACTCTCCCACTTTCTCCACAAACAGTAAAAGCTTTTTCAGGACCTCATACCTAAAGGGCGGGGGTATATAAATTCCTGCTACTACACATTTAGTGCCTTCCAAGATGCCGAAAAGAAAAACAAATTTCCCATCTACGTCACTCTGTGATTCAAGCACTTTGAATTCGATTGATCTATGGATCAGGATGGTGACTCCCCTGGCAAAAGAAGAGAACACTGAGCTATAGATCTGATTTGCCCATCTTTTTTGAATTCGGGATAGAGACTCATCGGTAAGGTGCGTTTCCAGCAATATTATAATTGTGGGAAGTTGTTTACATATATAGTCAAAAATAATGCATCTTTTCATGCGGTCATTCATCCCTCTTATGTTCCAAGAAATAATCCTAGTGCCCCCCATTACTCAAGAAAAGGCAGAGAAAAGAAAAAGAGAAAAAAAAAAAAAAAGGGCCCCTCCCCCCTTCCAGTCCCGCCAACCCCCCCCCCCCCGCCGCCAGACCCCCCTCCCCTCCGCCAAAGCTCCCCCCGCCCACCGCCATGTCCTACCGTAGTAGAACTCCTCCTTCTAGAGCCACTTACCCGCCCCAACCCCCCCCCCCCCCAGCGCCGACTGTCTACAGCCATTATAAACTGATGACTATTGCTCACAATCCCTTTAAATCCATCCATTCAGATGCTTGTTCCGGAGTATTAAAGAAATGGGATTGGTTCTGATATAAAACTTTTAGCTTCACCGGATGCATAAGGGAATAGATAATACCCTTCTCTCTCAGTCTTTTCTTCACCTCAGTGTAACTTTTCCTTTTCTGTACAGTGTCACGGGAGAAATCGGGGTACACTGCAACTTTCACTCCTTGAACTTTGAGATCATCATGGTCTCGTGCTCGTCGTAATATTATATCCCTATCCCTAGAAAGGAGAGTTTTACATATAATGGTTCGAGGGGTGTTACCGGGGACTTTTAGAACCGATGGTATTCTGTGTGCTCGTTCTATTTCAAAATTGTCAGAGAGGTGCTCTTTGCCTATTTTTTCCAGGAACCATTCTTTAACAAATTTAACTGTATTCTCCCCTTCTGCTTTTTCTGGGACCCCTATTAATCTCAGGTTGGCCCTCCTTGACCTATCTTCCATGTCTGCCAATCTGGTTTTTAGAGTCACGTTCTCCTTTTCTAGGGCAGAGATTATCTTCTTTATTCCACCCACTTCCTTTTCCACTTTTAATATTTTTTCCTCTGATGCTTTCTGTTTCTCCCTGACTTTATTGAGATCCTCTCTGAGAAGGGAGACGTCACCTCTCAGAGCCCCTACTTGATCGGTTAGTTCTCCGATCGCACTACTACAGACTTTGATAGAGGCTAAGATTTCTTTCAGCATTTCATTCTCACTACCTGTCATTTCTTCCTCTGTTTCTTCCCCCTCTAATACAGCATATTTTGACCCTTGAGGTTTATTCTTCGGGTCTTGACCCTCGTTACCTTGATTTTTTAAAACTGTACGAGTTTTAACCGAAGGGGACTTCCAGAGTTTGTCTATTTTGGTTAAATTGTCCCCTTTGCCTGTAGCCCCTTTCTCTTTTGGGGATACTGAACCTAGGGACTTCCTTGCTGAGTTTTTTGGTGGCATGGTACAGCTGCCTTCTAAAACTAACAGCTCTTTAGACAGACCTCTGCTCTACCACCTGACAGAAACACAGATAGTAGTGGACCCAGTGCGCAATAGAGACGGATACAACTATACCATTCTCACAGGCTAGTGGAATAAGAAAGCAATAAATTAAGGAGAAATCGGCTTCACAGTTAAGAATTCTAACTTAAACACCATTCAGATACTCGTTCATAAATGTTGTTAGCAATCACATCTGTTAGTCTTAGTTAATATAAGCCGTAATAGTCCAGTTTGAACATAGTCCAGTGTCCCATAAGCAAACGTCTTAATAAACTGTGTTCTTCAAATGCAACCTATTGGTTCTGGGTCAAAAATAAAGTTCGGGTTAAAATAAGACCCCGCTCACGACTCCAATCAGACTGCAATTAGATGGTGAGGCGGTTCAACCGATCCCCGGTAACCGCCGTGCAACGACCAATTAATATTCCCCTCTCACGGACTGTTCGTCTTGATTTAGTATAGATGTCTCAATAAGATGAGGCCGAGCCCATTCATCGTGAATTACAAACATTCCAAGCGCTGCTATAATGGTAGTGTTCTGCGACACTAAAGCTGTTGGCCTCAGATTTAAGTGTAAGACTCAACTTTGACCCACTCTGCAGCCATAAACTATTAAGCTCAGATTACAGATTACAGTCCCAATCTCAAGACTGGGCCAGGCCAGGTCGCAGATGGACAGCACAGAAAGAACACAGTTCACAGTTCACCCTTTCATTAATAGACAGTCTTCGGTGGTAAAAAAGGATTAATGTCAGGTGCCGTGATGCACTTTAAAACCCGGCCGGGTTCCCAGCTGGCATTGAATCACTGGTTATTAGACAGCAGTTAGTAAGGGGTTATTTATAGCTTATAGTTAATAATACAGATTCGTTGACCAGAGCTGGTGCGTTAGTTATTAAGCCAATGGAAACTTAAAACGGTCTCACCCATCAGAGGAGTAGATAATCCGGGCTTCAGGCAAAGCAATCCTGGGACTGGTCTAGGTATAGCATGGCATGGAGCATCTCAGACACACATCCTGCAGACCGGTCGCAGCGACTCCTGAGAGGAGGACTCTGAACACATCACTCCCGCGTAGTGTCCTGGGCTCCTCCACGTGGGACCGTGCGACTCCGGACCAAATAGGCGATCTGGACGGGTCTCCAGCACTTCAGCTGAGCTCGTCCAGCTCCTGCAGCGCGAAGCTCGGGGACTCCGGACCAGTAGGCGATCTAGACGAGTCTCCAGCGCTTCAGCTGGGCTCGTCCAGCTCCTGCAGAGAGAAGCTCGGGGACTCTCACTCCCCGCGACGCGCTCCTTAACACCTGCCCGCTCCACGTGAACCCCCGTGGCGGCTGTCCTAATAGCGTCTTCCGGGGGAAGCAATCATCCTCCTCGAGCTGATCAGCGCTGGGATGTCGGGAGGGCGGCCTGGCACTGTGCGGCGTGACTACGTCATGCCGTGACGCTCTCCCCCCCAGCTTACCTTAAAGATATAAAACGTATCCTTCAAATTTAGGAAAAAACTAATTGGGAGTCTCAAGTTTTAGGAGTCACGTCTAGAACAGAGTAGGTGGTGTATAGGGTAGTGATGTAAGAGGGGAGGAGCTCAGGAGTAGATGTCACTTCCTGTCCTGTATCTCTCTTTCTCTTTCTCTCCCTAGAAGCACAGAAAGAAACATGTCCCTCCCACCTGCCCTTTACTATCATTAATTTACAACTAGTTATTTACCAATTACATGTATAATGCTATGAAAATGATTGTCTGTTATTTGTTGAACTTTGACACGGTTTATCTTGTATCATGTAAATTTCTTAATTGACTGTTCATGAGATGAAGTTGGTGTTATCCTCCTAAGCCCAGGGGAAGGGCAATTCTTCAGCCATGGTTCCCTAGAGGTTTCCTCCACAGGGAGTTTTTCCTCTCCTGAGCGCTGTGGGATGACTCTTTGTGAGTCGGAGGTTGCACATATTTAAAGTTTCTGCCTGGAGATTAAAATTTCTCAATATTATGCTCCTGGCTTTAAAATGGAAGAAGAAAGAAA
Source organism: Engystomops pustulosus (assembly GCA_019512145.1). Classification (NCBI taxonomy): domain Eukaryota; kingdom Metazoa; phylum Chordata; class Amphibia; order Anura; family Leptodactylidae; genus Engystomops; species Engystomops pustulosus. The sequence goes on from WNYA01001083.1 coordinate 83,945, forward strand.
TATCTAAATAAAAATGTAAGTATTGGAAAGTCCAGAGCAGCACAGCAACTAGGTCGGGTGCAAAGTCCTTGACACTCTGGCTTCTAAAACTAACAGCTCTTTAGACAGACCTCTGCTCTACCACCTGACGGAAACACAGATAATAGTGGACCCAGTGCGCAATAGAGACAGACACAACTTATACCATTCTCACAGGCTAGTGGAATAAGAAAGCAATAAATTAAGGAGAAATCGGCTTCACAGTTAAAAATTCTAACTTAAACACCCTTCAGATACTCGTTCGTAAATGTTGTTAGCAATCACATCTGTTAGTCTTAGTTAATCTAAGCCGTAATAGTCCAGTTTGAACATAGTCCAGTGTCCCATTAGCAAACGTCTTAATAAACAGTATTCTTCAAATGCAACCTATTGGTTCTGGGTCAGAAATAAAGTTCGGGTTGAAATAAGACCCCGCTCTCGGCTCCAATCAGACTGCAATTAGATGGTAAGGCGGTTCAACCGATCCCCGGTAACCGCCATGCAACGACCAATTAATATTCCCCTCTCACGGACTGTTCGTCTTGATTTAGTATAGATATCTCAATAAGATGAGGCCGAGCCCGTTCATCGTGAATTACAGAGATTCCAAGCGCTGCTATAATGGTAATGTTCTGCGCCACTAAGGCTGTTGGCCTCAGATTTATGTGTAAGACTCGACTTTAACCCACTCTGCAGCCATAAACTATCAAGCTTAGATTACAGATTACCGTCCCAATCTCAAGCCTGGATCAGGCCAGTTCGAAGATGAACGGCACAGAAAAAAACACAGTTCACAGTTCACCCTTTCATTAATAGACAGTCTTCGGTGGTAGAGAAGGATTAATGTCAGGTGCCGTGATGCACTTTAAAACCCGGCCGGGTTCCCAGCCGGCATTGAATCACTGATTATTAGCCAGCAGTTAGCAGCAGTTAGTAAGGGGTTATTTATAGCTTATAGTTAACAATACAGATTCGTTGACCAGAGCTGGTGCATTAGTTATTAAGCCAGTGGAAACCTAAAACGATCTCACCCATCAGAGGAGTAGATAATCCGGGCCTCAGGCAAAGCAATCCTGGGACTGGTCTAGGTATAGCATGGCGTGGAGCATCTCAGACACACATCCTGCAGACCGGTCGCAGCGACTCCTGAGAGGAGGACTCTGAACACATCACTCCCGCGTAGTGTCCTGGGCTCCTCCACGTGGGGACCGTGCGACTCCGGACCAAAATAAACGATCAGGACGGGTCTCCAGCACTTCAGCTGAGCTCATCCAGCTCCTGCAGCACGAAGTTCGGGGACTCCGGACCAGTGAGCAATATAGATGAGTCTCCAGCGCTTCTGCTGGGCTCGTCCTGCTCGTCCTGCTCCTGCAGCGCGAAGCTCGGGGACTCTCACTCCCCGCGACGCGCTCCTTAACGCCTGCCCGCTCCACGTGGACCCCCGTGGCGGCTGTCCCAATAACGTCTTCCGGGGGAAGAAGTCATCTTCCTCGAGCTGATCGGCGCTGGGACATCGGGAGGGCGGCCTGGCGCTGTGCGGCGTGACTACGTCATGCCGTGACGCTCTCCATCGACAATGACTCCAAGCAGAACATTGATTATTTATAAAGTTTATTAGGTGGTCTCTTACTCAGTCTGCCCCTTGCCCTCGTCGTCTTTATTACTTGAATCCTCTTCAGTTCAGAACTATATTAATAATGTACTGGCGACCAAAAGGAGGTCTAGGTAATTTGGATATACAAATAAACTTCATTGTCTCACCAATTTCATGCACCACCATTGCCATCTCTTTATTACTTCTTACAGCCTACTTTGTTGTATCAATCATCTGGTGTAGTTGGGATTTTATCGTTTCAAACTGCAGCCTTAATAATCAGCACACTCAGATCACAACATGTCCAAAGTGATTTCATGTAATTGGAGAGCAGCACCCATTCAAAGTCTATGCCGGGTTATAGAAAGTTTGGCTGGCCATGGGGTCCCTGCCCTTGTTCCTCATCCCTCCACCCCAACATCTTTTGGCACATAGGGCCAAACAAGTAAGCAAATTCCTTGGCTACTTATTCATACCTTGGCACATACGGTAAGATACATCATCCCTAATATGTTAATTATGCCCTCTACTTATTGGCCAGTGGAAGGATGTCAGACTGTAGCCCAGGACCGCCCCCTAGGACAGTAAAGAGCCTGAAATCAAATCTAATGGCCCAGATTGCTCACAAATGGTGGAGCAGTGCTCATTAAAAATGCAAAAGATTGGAGTTGATGGAGATGGTGAAAGATCCCTTTTAATACATGGCAAAATCCTGACCCATCTTCTTGTGTCTTCATATATTTATCTCATATTCAGTTACTTTGTTAAGTAACTAGATCTTACAGGCGGTGTACATCGTGAGTGTATATTATAGTGCAGTGGTGGCGAACCTATGGCACGGGTGCCAGAGCTGGCACTCAGAGCCCTTTCTGTGGGCACTCAGGCCATTGACCCCAGGACAGAGCTCACTAAACAGGACCAAATTCACCAAATCTTCCTGCCGACCCAGGCAATTTAAGAGATGCTACAATCAGCGCTATTTTAAAACGACACTTCATTGGCTGTTTGGAAGTGCAGTAAAAGTGAGAATGTGTTGATAGAACTGCATTATCTTTGTAGGTCATCCTACTGGACCCTACATTCTTACTGTATAGAGAGACCCTGGTGAGAAGCTACAATGATAGTCTGAATGTGCCCTCCTTCTTACAACTGTACAGGCAGTCCCCGGGTTACATACAAGATAGGGTCTGTTGGTTTGTTCTTAAGTTGAATTTGTATGTAAGTCGGAACTGTATATTTAATCATTGTAATCCCAGCCAGAACTTTTTTGGTCTCTGTGACAATTGAATTTTAAAAAATGTTGGGTTGTCATAAGAATCAATATTAACTATAAAGCTTCATTACAGACACCTGTGATAACTGTTATAGCTGATTATTGTAGCCTAGGACTAAGGTACAAGAAATTACAAATATCCAGAGGGCCGTTTGTAACTATGGGTCGTATGTAAGTCGAGTGTTCTTAAGTTGGGGAACGCCTGTATTAGTGCCCTCAAGGGGCCAATACGACTGATAAATGTTGAAGAGCAGGTAGCTCTTAAGTTACTGCTTAAAATGCAATGTTGGCACTTTGCGGTAAATAAGTGGATTTTGGTTATAGTTTGGGCACTCGGTCTCTTAAAGGTTCGCCATCAGTGTTATAGTGTAAGAACACGACCCTTTGTTCATTTCATCTCATATTCACACCTCACATACATTTGAGCAGATCTTCCTAGAAGACGCCGCTGGAAAGGCAATTCCAAACGAGAATATAACCATCTTTGTAAGCGGCAAAAACTTCACCTACACAACTGGACCTGACGGAACCGCAGATTTTTCTATTGACACCAAGTCATTTCACTCATCATCTGTGTATCTCAAGGTGAGAAATATCAATCATTCATATTAAATAACTTCAATGGTATAGAAAATAGATTTGAATCTAAAGATTATTGCCTACATTTTGTTTGTCTTCGCACAGGCCGTTTACAAGACGTCAGAGCAATGTTATAGTCGTTCCACGTTGTTTCCACGTTACGAGGAGGCTTCACAAACTGTTTCACGTTTCTACTCGAGGACAAAGAGCTATGTAAAGATCCAGCCCATATACAGGACAATGACCTGTGGAAATGATGAGATGTTCACAGTGTTTTATGCTCTCACTCCTGAGGGGGTTGGCAAAGCTACTGGTGTTCAGTTTTACCATTTGGTAAGTGTTTATCCATCCATACAGTTAAATGGGGTCTCTGATTAAGAGGTTTTTTTTTAAAATATATCCTATTAGTAAATTGTGGGACTATTTACATCTCTGGCTTGAAATCAGATGTGATACACCGAGGTAGAGGCACACATAAAGTTGCCCCCTATCGCCTTTATTATTTGATTTGGTGTTCAAACCATCGGCGAAAGCACTGCATGCTTCTACTATTAAGAGAGGGATCAAAGTGGAGAATAGCTGGACAAAAACAGTGTTGTCTGCAGGCGACATACTGCTGTTTATCTCTGATCCATTATCATAACTCCCAAGATGTTGGGTTTTAAAGTAAATCCTGCCAAATGTGACCTATTGCTGCTAGACCCCCTTCTATTCATGGGACGGGCAGCACTAAGGACTTTTGGGATTCACCTAACTAAATGCATAAAATTCATTGGCTAGACATCGTCCTCACTATATTTAGCTATGTGCCATTATTCCAGAAAATAAGAACTAAATTCCTTTGGTCGGAATCTTTACCTTTAAATATTTCTGGTAGAATACTTCTCATTAAAATGATTAGGTTTTTCAGGATTGATATATCCCTTACAGATGTTCCTTCTGTTACTGAAAACAGTAGATATACAAGATCTGAACAAGGCCTTTACCACCTTTGTATCGCGAGGCAAAAGATATCCCTAAATATTCCAAGCATTTTAGAGGGTTGAATTTCCCTGACGTGAAAAGTTATAATCATGCATGATTACTGCGTCACATTACTGATTGGGTCCACAGGACTAAATTCTATTTCAATGTACAACTAGAACCGACACCACTGCAAGCCTATGGCCTAGTACCAGCCTTACACAACCCTTATGCAAAATTACCAAAGATAGAAAAACAGCGCTCCTGAGAGACACCATTGCAACATGGGAAGTGATATATGGACAGTTTGGTTTGTCCTTTCAACTCTCTAAACATCTCACTCTCTGGGATAACCCAAAGATTCAGGCAAGAAGGACGAGCAGTTTGTTTGCACCTTGGAAAGGGAGGGATATTAGACAACTGAACCAGACGATCCACCCAACGGAACCAAGGTTAAAATCTTTAATTGAACCTAAAACCAAATACAATCTGCCAGATAGGCAGGACTTTTCTTATGCCAAGTTAGCATAATTTTGCTCTTATAAACTACTCAACCTAGCAAACAACTGCCAACACCTATGATAGACTGTTTGGGACCTCGGGAATATGGAGATCCATTTCGATACTTTACATTTTGTTGGGTAGAAAAAAAGAGGGGAAGCATTAGACACTCCAGCCACATTCCCGTATTGGAAAAGGCGATGTTGCAATGGGAATGGGTGCGCAGACACATTGGGGGTCATTTGCTAAGGGCCCGCTTTGCGTTTTCCCGACGCATTACCCAAATATTTCTGATTTGCGGCGATTTTTCCCTGAATTGCCCTGGGATTTTGGCGCACGCGATTGGATTGTGTCGCATCGGCGGCAGCATGCACGCGACGGAAATCGGGGGGCGTGGCCCAACGAAAACCCGACGGATTCGGAAAAACCGCCGCATTAAAATTAAAAAAAAGTGTCGCTGGACTCGCGCTTACCTTCACCAGGAATAAGCCGGTGAACTCCAGTACATTCCGGCGGGCCTCGGCGGACTTCAGCGCAGCAGCGACATCTGGTGGACGTCGGAGGATTTACCTTAGTGAATCCCGGCCGGACCTGAATCCACCACAGAGAACGCGCCGCTGGATCGCGAAGGGACCGGGTAAGTAAATCTGCCCCATTATGATTAAATGGTTGAGGGAGACCCTCTACAAATTATTCCATTCTGCCATCTACGTGTTCAAGATCCCGGCATCTAAAACATGACACTATAGAATAACAAAATGCCCAAAGTGCATTGCACCTTTGTTGGATTTATATCATACTATATGGATGTCCCAACATACAATACTATTGGATGAAAATTTGCGATCAGATAGACAAATCATACTCCAACCCCCTTCCACTCCATGCCTTAGCTCTCCATTCCATTCGGCGTATCCGGTGACCAGGAAGGAGGAGACGGTTGAGTTGTTGTTACTCCGAGCATTAGCGTACTCGCAACTGCTCGGTGCTCGGAGGAGTATTTCACCAGCTCGAGAAAATGGCAGCTCCCGGCATTTAGATTTTTGGCGGCCAGAAACAGAGCCAATCACAAGCCAGGAGACTCTGCACTCCACCCAGCATAACGTGGTACACTTACATGTCGGTAGCAGTGGTTGGCTGGCCTGTTCAGGTTACCCTGGAATATACTAGCCACTCCCCGCGGTGCTCGGATCATTCTGTGTCTGGATGCCGCTAGGGAGAGAGCTGCTGCTGGTCAGGGAAAGCGTTAGGGTGTTCTATTAGCTTACTGTTAGGCAGGAGTGATTCTACAAGAACCCAACAGCCCTTGTTAGGGCTACATTAGCGTTTTTCAAAAGTTAGTGACAGTCACAGCACAACATTTTTGGGAGTGCCACATACAGGTAATCTATCTATTTAATTTTTCTGGAGGGCCACCTACCCGGTCCTCTATTTTAAAAATTTTTTGGAAGTGCCACATACAGGTACTATCCAAATATAATTGTCTCTACAGCAGCCTCACTCGGTCACTCTGTCATGGCCATGCTGTTGCCCATAATTTTGGCATAATGGTGCGATTAGGCAGCCTCAGAGGCATCCATGCATGCTGCCCCTGCTGTTTCCTGTCCATTTCATTGGGTTTTCCATCATTTTCTGAGGTTTCCAGGTTTTTGCCCAAACTTCCCTGTGCTGAGCCTTGGTCCCCTTGAAAAATGCTCGAGTCTCCCAGACAATGAGAATACACCAGTTATTGGATGAAATGATCGATTCATGAATTTCACCAGATATTGGGGTTTATTTACTAAGGGTCAGCGGATCGCATTTCCGTGAAACTTCCCAACATTTTCGGGAATTGCGCTGCTGTGACAGGGAGTTGGAAGGGGATTGTGTCGCACGCGATCGGATTTTGTGCAATGGAAATGGGGGGGGGGGCGGGATTAAACAATTCAATTTGTTTTCGCAAGACAATGCACTTACATGCACCAGGAAGAAGAAGGTGAACTCATGCAGACCTGAGCGGGGAATGGGGCGCAAAATATGCAGGATATCGGGGGCCCGATATCCGGCAGCAGATGTGCATTCCGGTCGGACAATGCACTTTCGGGGTTCACGTAGGACGGTTAAGTAAATGTGCCCCATTAAGGTTAAAATGCGTCATATTGATAAACATTTATTAATTTATAACTAACGTTTGTAGATATATTTTTAAATGAAAATTTGGACATTGTAGACTAAGAACCAACATCATTAATATATATGAGACATGGTCCATAGCAACCTCCGTTCATTGCGGTTTCTCACCACCATTCCCCATTTATTGTGAGACAAGAGGGTCTCCTGCTGACCTCCTCCCACAATATCTTGAGTCAGAGGAGACAGAGAAGTCCGGATCTTACCAATTATAATGAAATATATAGTCGGGTCCGACCACATTTTAAAACAAGTTCATAACCAATGGAAATTGAATTGTAATATTTATTACCATG